>JAQFZC010001514.1:0-29467 GCA_034695205.1 Dicyrtoma fusca | reverse complement strand
TCTGTTCAATTTCATCCGATCTGAATTCTCTGAAACGTATATAACCCGGGTCCCTAATAGAGCCCGGGTCCCTTATATAACCCGGGTCTGAAGGTCGATTTTGATATATAACCCGGGGGGTTCTATTTGAAGCTTTACGGTACTAGTCGAATAGTTACAGAGTACCTATACACATACAAACCCACTGACAACAATTCTGGGAAAGGTTGCCGGGATGAATTTAAATGTCGGTATGCCCCTCTGAGATATATTTAGTACAACTTATGTATGTAGATAAGAAAAAGCACATAAAAGTGTGCAACGAGCAGCGAGTTTTTTATTCTACCACAAATACAAATGAAATATCCGTCACTTACTGTTTTTCTAAATAAAGAGAGCACACTACAGTCTTTATTTCATTTCGCTTGTACGAGTTCAACTCAAGTGTTCATTATAATCCATGAATCTGCCATGTCTATATTGACTTTCCCTTAAAACTAATAATTTCTAATAGTCAGCCACTTCATTACGAAAAGCAATCAATTCATAATGATTACTCAATGCTCTACGAAGTACTTGCCTTACATATTGTGAATGTATGTATAACAACAGTTTAGAACTGGAAGGGAATATAAAGCTTCCATGTTCGGTCAAGCCAAATACCAGTATGTACGTACATTGTACATACAAATGTATACATACGTTCCGTCCTTAAACATACATAATTTGTGATCTAAATACATATTAAATTTAGGCTATGGATTTTAGTTACTGTTAACCATTACAATGCGCAGTGCAATGAAGAATCACTACAGCGTAAGTCTGGCACAGAAAGGAAGAAGAAGAATGAGTATGAGCATAGATCCATATTTCGAGAGATACTTTTGTTGCTAAACTACAGACAATTCGGACTGGAATGTATTCACATTGAATCGACTCGCTTCGTTTTTCGTTATTCTTCAAGTACCTTTCAGGAACATACTACTCAAATCCTGTTTGGAAAATGCACCAAACCAAATGAAATTCACCCCTGCTCATAAGTCTAGTTCCATGACTGTGTACTACCCGTCTCATTCAAGTTGATTCTGAATTCAAACACTGAATCCAGGTGTTTTAGTTTTGTCTTTTTTGTCTTTTATCAAATTAGAAACAGTAGCCGAGAGACATTGTGAAGAGAGGGCTCACAATGTTTCGTAAACTTATCAGGAAAGGAATAATAGGTATGGATACAAAGAGTGCGGATGGTAGGCTGGTTGATGGGCAGAATGAAATGGTACAATGAAATGAAGGCTTAACTACAGAAAAGCCGAGGCGACCTGTGTGCCGTACTGCCATGTGAAGTGTGACTGCCATGCAATCATCAATAAATTACACACTAAAACTGTTCAACCGTACTTACTTTTCTAAATAGTAAAATATAATAAGAGCTGCTTACCAAATTTTCCGGCGTTGTACCTTCAGCTTCAGGTGCTGCACCGCTGAGGATATGAGCTAAAATTAAAAAAAAAAGGTAGTTAAAGACTGGAATACTAATATGAACTCACATCAAAACTCGAAACTAACAATAAGAGCTCCAAGACTGTACATTGTTCACAAGTATGTAATAATGCATCGATAATTAGCCAAAAATTCTAGGCGTGTACTTTATCCTTGTAGCAATAAAAAAAAACTTAAAAACATTAAGGCTCATAATACATAATTCCTGGAACGCTTGTATGTGTAGGTACATTATGATAAGGGCTCCAGGGCTAGGGGCAAATCTCATCGTCAGTAGTCAATTGAATTCATATGTGCACAAAACTCATACATGAACAAATAGGACAGTTTAAAGAATCGTATATATATTGTTTATCATTACGCACCAAGTGATTCTTGAATGGCCTCCAGCTGTGCTGTGCAGAGCAAAGAATGTAAATCAGCCCCAGTGAAGCCCCCCGTTTCACGGCCAATTTCATCCCAACGAATCTCACCATCAGAGTCTGAGTACTGAACATCCCCACTTAAAGCTGATATGATTTCCACTCTTTCTCCCTTCATTCATACATTTAGGCCTATTAATAATTTTGCTAATCCTATTTATCAATAAGACAATCCAATAACACTAAGTTTTTAAAATGTAAATTTATAGGGTCTAAGGATACAAATCAACACGGCTGTCTCACTTTGCCTTTTATCATTTGAGCCAGCCACAAACTGACTTCAGAGCTAGAATTTTTTTTATGGAAAAGACAGGCATAATATTTGGCATTAAAACGCAAGTAGGTACCTTATCAGGCATGGGAAAGAAGAGATGCTTATCCAAACGACCTGGCCGTAGGACAGCGGGATCAATTAAATCCGGTCTTGAAGTGGCTCCAATGAGATAAACGCCTTTGCCCAGTCCACCTTCGATACCATCCATTTCAGCTAGAAACTGATTTACGACACGATCCGTAACTCCCGTGGAATCATGTCCGCGCCTATGAAAAAGTTAAAGGGAAAATGAGAAAATCACATTGCAGAGCATAATGGTATGTTTATGAGCGTTCATAATTTCAATTCATAATAAATCAAGTTTGAAATCAATCGGAGACTAATAAGGTCTTTTCAGAGGGCTTATGTACGAACGGTAAAGTTCACGTCACTTTTTTATTCATGTATGAATCATTCCTTTTAGCTGTCTAATCCAACTTTTGATAACAAAGTACTGTCTAAAGAAACAGTTGACCTAAAATAATAAATTACATTAGCACAATCAGAATTATTGTACGTATGATTTGACTTGATCGGATTCCACCTGAATGAAGAATTATGATGAAATACGGTCGTGGAGGTATTTACCATCACCATCTCCAACTCATACAATACCATCTCATGATCATTGTCACATGGACAATTTAAAAAATGAAATATAAATGAAGGAGTCACAAAACCATAGTGCTCATTCAGTGTCAACCACAAGTGTAACTCCAACTAAAGGAATTTTATATTAACACAAAAGCAGTACACAGACTACACTACATTCCTAGCTTTCATAAATAAGGTTCCCTTTGATAGATCACAATCACAATCACAATAATAATTTACAACAATGAAAATATGCCCAAGAATTATTCTACACGAACAATCTTTCCCCATGGATTGTACGTGTAGCACTGCAACACACCTATGCACATTTGGTACAAACCACTGTCCCATGGAAGAAACAGGATTAAATTGCATTTGAATATATCTATACAATTTTTATTTAAACTTAGAAGCGACAATAAAGCCAACGTTTCATTCAATTCAATCCACAGTCCTGTGTATCCACAGAGAAACAGTAAGAGAAAGATGCATAGGTAGAAAAACGCCATGCCATGAGTTACAATAATGATTTACAGAATCGGACATTAGCCAACAATACGTTTTAGCTCATAGAAACTACGAGTGCACCTACCAAGCATATGTATGTATATGGATAGTCCTCCGTAAACGATTAACATTTATTTTGATTGGAGAAGGAATACGGAGTAGACATGGACTGCTAGTTAATAATAGTAATGGTGAACGCAAGCAAGTACTCAAAATAATAATAATGGAAGTAATAATACTACCACTTGTGTTTGGGGAAAAGAGACGTACCGTTCTTTCTTGTATAGAATGGCGGAGACTGAGTGAGTGGAGACCCACACACTGTATACATGACAATGAGACGATGGAGCGCTTTTAATTCTATTGTCCACTCAAGAATATGTTTGAATCAGATGCGGTGGATGTAAACTGTATACGATTGCGAACAATGAGAACAATCACAATCAGTTTTTTCCTAAATGGTCAACATTTTTTTTTGCCTATCCTTCCGTCTCATCGTCGGCAGACGGACGGACGGACGGACTTGGACAAGATGCATCAAGCCATCCCATCATCTAACATTTCATCCCTTAAATCTACCTCAGAGCATTCAACGCAGGGAGGTAAGTATGTAGGTAGGTATCCTAGCAACCCGCTTCTGTATAGTGTACCTACACGAAATAGGAACTTTTTTCTTTAACAGTGGTAATTAAAGAAAATATGAAACATACGTAAACCGTCCGTGAGCGGGTGGATGATGATGATGATGATGATGACCGACGACTTGGCTGTCGGGAAAAGGAACGGAAGGAAGGTAGGAAGGTGCATTTGCATTTATTTTTAGTGGTGATCCTATGTTGCTCAGGCTCTCGCCAGACCAGAGACACAAACGACACAAAGGTGTGAAAATAAACGAGAAGACCAGCATCATAATAAATAATAAGTCATTGTCATTTGGCAAGTGATAGTCTATAGTGCTGGTCCGCCCACTTCATTAAGGCCCGATTCATTCAACACGGTCTATGAATACAGACTTTTTTCCATCCACTGTCTCCTTTCACTCTTTTCTTTCTTTCATTCTTCTATTTTTTTTATACTTTGCCTCATTCACTCTCAGACACAACACAACTAAGCCAAAGCCAAACTACCTACCTAGCAAAGCGTATACGCACACACATTTTTATAGCCGGTGCAGCCACACACAACTAACCTTTTACTCTAACGCTTTTTTTTACCCCCACGTTGACTAGAGATATAATAATGGTACTATCCACCTATTATGTATCGCCCTACCTTACATACCAAAATCTGGGTAGGTACATACTAAATACAGCCTGAATTATGATTGAATCATAGCCGTCCCCGTACACGTAGTGTGGGCTGCATAGATACCCCTTTGGTTGACTGCACAAACCAACCATGTCCATGTCTCCCAGTGCTCCATGAACAAAATACATAGTGAACCATTATTACCCTATTATGATCCCATTTTGAGTCGCACAATACAATTTATTTCAATTGCCCTAGCGCATACTTTTGAGTCTTTGAGAAACTACATCATTTTACAGACATAAATATAGTCCCATGTCAGACTTTATTCTGACGCTCTCCTGGTTGGTTGTAGCTCCATTGTGGTATGCATAGACAAAAATGTACAAAAGCTTTAGAGGGCTACAGGATGCCAAGGGGACCGGAGTGCGTTTCCATGTTCATGCGACGACATATTTGAAATTGCATTTGTACAATTTGCACACTTCCTTATTCTATTATTCTCCTCACTATTACGACTCTTGCCCAAACTTGAGAATTTGAATATTTTTTTTTACTCCTCATTAAGGATCAATTGAATGACAATAGCTCCACAATTCAACAATTTAGTAACAACTTTGTCAGGAGCAACAATGAAACTAGGTATGCACGTAAGCGCAACCTTTCTATTATTTTCCCCAATAAATACGGAAAGACGCAGCAAGGGAAAACATGCTTTGCTAATGCCATGTAAACGATTCAGCGTGCACTTTTAAGTGCACGACGAGCATGTTCGTATACAGTACTATGAATGAATTAAAATATAGAAAAAGCATAATGTTTTAAACTGAGTACGTACCGTGGCACAAGGCTGTCAAACTCGTCAAAAAATAGAATGCAGGGGCTTGAGTCTTTGGCCCTAAAAGTGTTTCAAAAGAACATTTGAGTACAAGGACTAGTATTAACATTTTATTGCAAAAATCACATGTTGGTGGTAAATTATTAATGCACTAATAATTCTTCAATGGAATTCAATGTTGCTCTGCATTCATGTAATTATTACATTTTTACTTACTTTCTGAATAAATCTTGTACAGCTTGCTCGCTAGCTCCAATATATTTTGACAGTAGCTCAGGGCCCTATAAATATGCAGGAGTTACTGTATGTAGCGCTTCCGTTTATGGCGATTAATCATGTAGGTGCAATGTATTTCAATTCACTAGAACTGCATGGTATTATGATTATGATAAAAAGGACAAGTACATATCTCGATTACCTTGATATGAATGAACTTCGTATTTGTAACTAGCGATGTCATTGACAGACCCAGCAAAGTTTTCCCAGTTCCTGGGAACCCATAAAGTAAGATCCCGGATGGCATTTTAATGGGTGACTTATCAAAGAGTTTTGAGTACTACAGTAAAGGAGATAAAAAAATCACGCCTTAAGCTTAAATACACAGCTGATAAAGTGTCCGTGTAACGTAGGCTCATAACATGTGAAAACATTCGGACTTTAGACCTCAAAATATAATTGCGAAGCATAATATAATTAAGCAAATTAAAACTTGTTACGAACTCGTATTGGCCACTGGAGTATTTTAGTCAATTCATTTTTAACGTTTGCTAGTCCGCCGATTCGGTCCCATGTGATAGGCTTGATTGCTTTTGATTTAGAGGACACATCCCTCAGTCCAAGTTCAGCATGAATAATTTCATTAAAAAAATCATCTTTGTCCTCAGGAGTATGGCGACAGGAGCGGTTTTCGAAGAGAGCCCACTTTTTGGCAATGCTATGAATAGCGTTCGGTGTGCACACATTATCATGAAGATTACACAAAGCGTTCTGCATGGAATCTGTCAAATGGATTTCTTGGGGTGGCGATGAACAAGATTTTGTCATGAGTGGGACAGCAAGACTGTTGTCATTTCCTTGTGAGAATCCGACTTGACTCACCGCTGCTGTCGACGTCATCATCGAATTAAGTTGAGTCGGGAAAGATGATGCAGTTGGTCTGCCCAAGCTCGTTGTAACAGTCTCTGGGCGGCTTTGATAACGACGTAGACAGGCTCGGAAAATACCTAATCTCTCGAGCTGAATACGATAAGAACAATATAAGTTGAAAATCCCTCTTTGTATTTCAAAACAAAGTCATTCAACATAAATACACAGGATGCTGCTACACAGTCCCATTTATGAAGCGTCTGATGTTGAGGGTTCTCCTCCACCACGGTTCCTATTTTACTTTTTCCACCGTTATCAAATCTAATGCTTCTACAGTTTCAGGGAAATCGGCACTTATTCGATTCCCTTTTTCCGCCCTATCCATGCAGAGAAATGCATGTGTACAACATATTTTTTAAGTTGTGCAATGCATCATTCAATATCAACTGACATTTATAACGTTTTGTCGACAATCCATTCACAACGAGGGATTTGGATTCCTAATTCCTACATAAATTGAGTTTTATACTTGAAATAGCTGATAAATACAATTTCTTTGCATCAAGTATACATACCTAATAATAAAGAAAAATCACAGTCGGATACAACTAAGTAGTCGCATTTTCGATTAAAATAAACTAGAAATTATAGAAATGGTCTATTTTTCTTTACGTTTCATTCTGGGGGCGCAGATAGTAAACATTCTTCTGTGATATGCTGTTTATTTCCCCTAGATACCTGTGCTATATAGCCTACAAAGTTTTAAGGCACTTACAGGGTTCGGAGCTGGGAGGTGAACGCAGTGTTGAAATACGTGCGAGGCCTCACGGCTCCTCCAGTACAGGTGCAACGAGCTCTCAGCTCTGGCAGTACAAATCACAGCTATTTGTTTTCCAGTCAAACTCATTATACATTCGAAGATAGTCTCACAAGTTCTGTAACAAAAAGTATATTGCCGATGATAAGCAGTCTAATTATACAGTTGAAGGTTAATAAAGCATGCAAGCTTCGAACAACAAAACCAGGACGTTTATTACATATGTAAATCCCGGATTGTCATTTCTTCTAAAAATCCTAAAGCATATACCGACTACTTATGTATGTACCTGTAGTGAAGAAACTCTTCCTGCGGATTATGTTGCTCGGTCATGAGAGGAGGGCAAATGATGTCCAAGTCGTCCAAAATAATAATGGCAGGATAAAAATCAGATGCTCTTTTGGCCACGGCGTCAAATTCTTTCTGCAAAGTTTCTGTTTTCTTGCCGCGAAGCTTAGCACACGATATTTCTTCCCAGTGAAGATGAAATGGGAATCCTTCAAATTTTATAGCCAAAGATCGGACAAAAGTTGTCTTTCCACTGCCTTCTTTACCTATGTCGCATAAAATACATTCAATTCAAATGGCTCTTCAAATAGTTGGTTATCTGACTAAAAACAAGAAGCTACAACTCAGTGTTGACTAATTAAAACATTTCAATGCTGTCGTTTTAAACTAACCCGTAACAAGCATTAAACCACTTGCTGGTCCATGCACTCCGTGTTGCAAAGATGTGACGCCAAGGGAAGCAGTCAAAAATAAGTGAGCATCGTCAAACAGTTTTTGGAATATTCTGCTCCAAATAATTTAATTGGGTTTAAATTGATTTTATTATATAACATCTGAATAAACTAGTTGAACTTAATACCAACTCTTTTATGCCATCAGTTGTACTAGGTATACCTATTTATTTTTTCAAGTGAAATGGCAAAATTATTTCTGAATATTTGACATCCGGATAGTTGGCACCCAAACATGACAATAATGGAGATTATATTGAGGTTCACTATTTCTTAAATACCTCTGCTCTTTACAAAAATTATGCTTCCTATCCTCCATAACTAAACCCATCCCATATACATTATCCATTTTTATTTGTTCTAAAAGGGCAAAATTATTTAATAACCCCGTATACTATCAGTTACTTACTATGTTTAATTGCCAAATGCATATTACTCTACACAAAGGTTCCAAAATGGCAATGTAATGTAAATTGCACTGTATAATTAAAATTAGCATCAAGCAACTAGAATTAGCACAAAGTTTTATGAGTTCAGAATAAAGTTTAGCGATAGCAGCGAACAACACCTACAGGTTAGTAGGTACTAGTACCTACATTCTTTTACGCCGTTGCACTGCTTTGTTTGTAAGCTGACCGAAAAAGTAAAATTTACTTGAATAAGGGCACTTTGAAAGATTATAAATTATTTTGTAACTGTGTTATTTCTTCACTATTATTTCTGGTACCATACAGATGTGGACACAATACAATTTAAGTTAATTATGAAAGAAATACTTTGTTATTTTCTAAATTGTAATACCATTTTGGAGCCTTTATGTAGAGTAATACGTATTTGAATAATATGGTAACCGAGCGTACACGGTACAATTAAATGAGCATTCGGCATTTTCGAGTAAAGAAACACGGATAATGTACCAATACGAGATGTGCGTTTAGTTAATGCGAGATGGAAAGCATATTTTTTTTAAAGTTAAAAGAGCAGAAATGTTTATGAAATGGTGAATAGTGTATTGCCCCGACTTTTTTCATGTTTCAGAGGCAAACTTCCTACTTAGGCAAATATCCGGGAGCCAAATGTCCGACATTCGAATATCTTTCATTAAGTGCTGATTGGCCGGGATTTATGTTTTATAGCATAATTTAATAGTGACGACCTGTCCACCTGTCTTGATAGGTTTTGTTTAGATGGCATACATACAATGGAGTTCCTCCTTCGTAAAACTACAAAAACCATTCCTATTTTATATAGAGTAACTTGAAAGAATTTTCAGAACCGAAACTGAAATTAATGTCATGCAACTATTTTAATTTCTGTATACCTGGAATAAGTACTAGATTCTTGAAGTGAACGGGTAGTACTACTCAGAGGAGAGTATCTGGGAATGTTTTGAGCGAATACATCGTTTGAAACTTGTTCTATACAAATATGGGATTTCGGAGCCAAATTGAATTCTTGTATTAGCTTAGGATGAACGAATATAGCCGGTGGATTTAAGTGTGGAAATATGTGATTTAATTCGATATCTTTTTTAACAATATACTCGATGAAATAAATTTTCACAACTGGAAGCCGAATATCCTCTGCTCCAGATTCAAAATCATAAATTATTTTCGCACTAAATGACACATTCTCCTCATCTGATTCTAATGAGTTCTGATAATCTTGACGCATGAGGGAAGACCGGTACACAAAAGCGTGATCAATATTACTCATAAGTAAAAACGTATTTGAATTCAAATGTAAATGTGGAAGTATGGTTAAAGGATGAAGTCGCAATTGAGGAGCAAAATTTAAATTGAAAGGTACGCTCTTCGGCTGAGAAATGGATGGAATGACAACCTCAGAAAAACTTTCAAGAACTCCCACTTCTACTTGTGGCTTCAGTTTTTCTACAAAAAAAAACAGCAAACATACCCTTTGATAGTACAGAACAGAGTTAATGATCAGTTAATCAGTAATTATAATTATAGGAAGTGTCAATCACCAATCAAGGTTTCGATTGCTTGCTTAACACATGCGGACTAATCTCACTTTTAGATCGTACAAATGTATACTCACCGACACACAAATGTATTGACAAAGATCTGGAAACCCAAATAGGACAACGAAGACCGGGATAAACTACCCTAAGTTGGTTGAGCAATTTGTTGGTTAACGCTTCTGCATTGGCTTCCTACGCATCATATTAACAATAACATGATAAAATGCTCCCTACACAACAATATCACAACAACATGCAATACAGTAAAATTAACAAAATATATTTTGTAAGTACAGCATAACAATGTGCAGGGATTTGTACCCACTGCACAACGTTTAACTCTTACAGTACGTACATCTGCATAATATAATATAATATATGCATGTAGTCCACCCCTAACAATTTGCGTAATTTAAATAGGATAGTAGTAAAATTTTTAAATGGAGACAAATTATTTCATTGCTTACTAATATTTCCCAATCATCCGCTGATTCACACTTCACATCAATGGATTCTATTGAGGGCAGCTTGTGCTCCACAGGAGTTACAACGACTGTCTGTCCATCCTTTAAGCCAAGTAGTTGCCCGAATTTCCCATTTAATTTTATCACAGAGTTATCGGCTTTCACTGTGCTCCCTGACACAGAGACATAATTGAGCTTCCCATTCTCGTCTTCAATTTTTACTACCTGGCAAAAGAATAAAGAAGATCCAAAAAATATAATTGCACATTACAGTCCATAATTCGGGTCAGCCTTATAACTATGTAGGTGAGTCCATTGTTGTAAGTACATACATTCTACCAAAAATAATTTAGAACTCCTGATCATCCCAAAAAGTGAAGTCATTTCTAATGTTAGGATAGGAACGCATCATCATAATAAGTTCCAGATACTAAACGATGAATATAATGAAGATATGTGACACGTATACACATGAGATCCATGTTAATTCCCTATTCTGATGAATAGGATGTAATGGAACGCACCCCTGACAGCATTCTTAACTGTCTGGAACTATAGAGCTGTGTATACATAATACAACCCAATAAAAAAATATTTTTTTTTCATAAATTGTGCTGTACTTCATACAGTACAGATACTATCTGTACAAGGTCAAAGGTCAAAATCAAATTCAAATACAAAACCTGAAAAGATGCTCCTGTTAATCCATCTGACAACTAACATTTTATTTTATTATTAGGTAATTCATCATTACATAATGAACGAGGACATTTATACATAAAATAATTAACCTTTAACCTTTTAACATATTCAAAACTGACACACCATGAAAAGAATGCTGTAAAAAAGTGTTTATTTTACAAATATATACTTTTCAAAATAGTCAAAACTAATAACTTAACATTTTCGAAAGACACAATCCAAGAAATGAACACTTTTAAAAAGGTCAAACGTGGAAATTACACATTTCAAAAACATTTAAAACTAAGTAATTAACATTTTCAAAAGTGTCAAAGTAAGAAAGATACATTTTCAAAAGTGTCAAAATAAGAAAGATACATTTTCAAAAGTGTCAAAATAAGAAAGATACATTTTCAAAAGTGTCAAAATAAAAAAGAAACATTTTCAAAAGTGTCAAAATAAGAAAGATACATTTTCAAAAGTGTCAAAATAAGAAAGAAACATTTTCAACAGTGTCAGAATAAGAAAGAAACATTTTCAAAAGTGTCAAAATAAGAAAGCTACATTTTCAAAAGTGTCAAAATAAGAAAGCTACATTTTCAAAAGTGTCAAAATAAGAAAGATACATTTTCGAAAGACACAATCCAAGAAATTAACACTTTTTAAAAGGTCAAAACTGGAAATTACACCTTTCAAAAACATAAGTAATTAACATTTTCAAAAGTGTCAAAATAATAAAGACACATTTTCGAAAACGTCTTAAACTCTCTAGAGGTAAATAACCGTTTCAAAAAGGTTAACTCACATATAAATCTTTGCTGTTGACTGGGGAGGTCACAGGCCAGGAAATGGTTGCTAAGCAAGAGGTTGCTGGTCCAGTGAAATCCACTTTGGCGTACCGTCTCATTGTCGACGTCAACTTAGCTTATTGCCCCGGCCCCGATGATATTCCTTTTTTTTTCTTACTTCCGATAATAATGCACTCCCGAAATTACGCAGGAAAGAGCTCCGTGGAGATGCGATGGGGTGGCGCCTGCCATCTGTTTGAGCGAGAGATGCGTGACGGGCCTTTGGAGCTCCACTGCTGCGCTCACGTGACCGCCCAGCTTGCACTTTTTGAGCTGAAGATGAGAAAATTGTTGTGAGATTGCCTTGGCGAGAAGGTTGAAGGATATTTTTAAAATCCACGACGTGACAACAACGCTCACAGATTTGGTGAAGAGTGACAAAAGGAGAGAAATATACATCTGAACAGATTTCGATGCGACTGAGTACTGACTCGCTCTCTCTGTTTATACTTCAAGGTGGAGTTTTTATTCTTTTTCTCGTAGTGAAAAGTGATTGGAGTTGAGAAGAGGAAGGGAGTCTGATTCTGATCCTCTATTAAAATAAAATTTGTGAATTAAAAGAGCAAAAAAAAAATAAAAACTTACTTTGAATTTGATGATGGAGTCACCGGGAGCGGAGAGTGTGAAGGCGTCAAACTCTTTAATTGTCTAGAATACAGACAGATTTTACAGAAGTTATAAATTCGTGATTAATTTGCAATTACGTAGGATTCTTTCTGTGGTTTCTCGTTCCGCTATAATGTTGGTATGTTTACGTGGGGTGTCCAATGATAGTTGATTTGCATGGGAAGGGAAGGACGAATCCTGAGTTTCCTGTGAGCGTAGTAGCCGTGGTCCAGCGGTAGTTTTAACTTGCCTCTCTTGGGTAATCCTGAGTTTCCTTAAAACGGGGGACTTGGCTTTGGGTTTTACGTTCATCAAGTAAATACAAAATACAGAGAATACAAGCACCACCGTTCAGCAGAGGAAGTTCCCACATTATTGATTTCTGTCTTGGGGATATATACATAGTACGCAGTGAATGTGAGATTCGGAGGTTTTTCTTGTTTTTTTAGAACTAAGAACCTTCAACCTTTTAGGGTGTAAGAAGAGTATTCGCCACTTTATTGAGGTAAGTACTTTCATGTTTCAGCTTTTACGAATTAAAGACTAGAGTTTAAATTGGTTGAAGTAGACTCGAAAATTTTTTAACAAGTTTAGTCTGTTTAGTTGTAAGAGGTGTTTTCCTGGTGTCAAACAAATTATGTAGACACCTCTGGAGCTGGCCTCTGGACATAAAAAAGTATGTAATAAGTGTAGCGTTGGTCAGTCAGTTCAGTCAGGACAGTTTAGTCAGTTGATTGTCGATCCGAGCAACTCTGGCATTTACTGGGGCTGCACTGCCACAGCCCATAATGTTCCTTTTTGCGTTTTGACATTTGATTGATTTGATGGTTGACCTTTCCGTTCCGTTCTCCCCTTCTGCGTCTCAACTAAGGCCTTGAAAATTGATGAATATGATTTTTAAAATGGCAGCTTGGAAACTGCTATTGAGTTTTAGATTGTAGATTGGAAGTAGTTGATGATATTTACTGGGTTATGTACTTCAGGTCGATGTAGGTAGGGATCGTTAAAGTCATGAGTACTGAATAATGAGCTAATTAACTAATGATGTATGTAATAACAAAGAAAAGTTGGTAGATTGTCTTTTTTTGGAGCGATGGTAAAGCAAAGCTCTGTCGTACGGAAAACCGGTACCGTCCAGATGACGGACAAGAGAGACAAAGGAAAGTATGAAAACGGGCGGAAACGGACTCAGCAATCGGTTGGGAAACGAAATGTATAAATAAATGGGTTTACATTTTTGATTTTTTGAAAGGTCATGTTTCCGGAGCTGTAATCCCTCCCCACCAGCTTCAAATTAGTTTATAAATGTAATTTACTTTTGCCTAGTTTGTTCAAAATGGAAATGTCATGTTTTTGAATTGTAGGCGAGTCATAAAGAAGACGTTAAAATAACTTTTCAAAGTCCTATGAGTGGTCGTGTAGCTCGGGTATCGCTTGATACACTGGAGAAGGAAGCCGCGAAACAGGGGAAGATGGGAAGAAAAAGAAGTCGTTCACGCTCATCCTCTGCGAGCAGAAATCGTCGTCAACACAGTCATACGCATAGTAAAAGTAAGAAAAGTCGTAGTAGTAAGCGGTCAAGATCCCGAGATCGAGATAGAGATCGCGATAGGAAGTCATCCAGAAGAAATAAAGACTCTAGAAACTCCCGAGCTCGAACGTAAGTGCAATAGTTTTGGCCATTAGAACACAGCATTCCTTTATACATTTTTATTGGAGAGTAAAGTAAATCATGTAGGTACTGTTAATTTTTTAAGACGATCTAAAAGCAGTTCAAGCAGCAGTAGTGGTTCGTCAGGCTCAAGAAGTAGAAGTCGAAACAATCGACCCACGAAAGAAATCGAAAGATTAGCCGAGCTTGAGCGTCAAAGGTACTTATTTATTTCTATTGTGTATGTAATTATTTGAATTTTTCGGGACGTTTACTTTAATTCGGGCCTTTGTAAATACTACAGGCCTTGATTCTTTTTTCGTGGTTAATACTAATACATTTTGGTTCTAAAAATATAGGCGGCAGAAAGAATTGGAAGCTAAATTAGTCGAAGAAGAGACTGCAAAAAGGATTGAAGAGTTAGTAGCCCAAAGAGTCCAGGAAGAGTTGGAGCGACGGAAAGATGAGATAGAAAAGGAAGTTTTACGCCGTGTTGAAGAGGCTAAAGAGGCAATGGAGAAGGCAATGATGGAAGACCTTCAGCGGAAAAAAGCGGCTCAGTTGGAGGAAGAAAGGAGACGAGAGGTAGCTACTACTTCTACTAAAACTCTTGTGCTTTATATCCTCTCATACCTGGATGGACTTGACGAAAATAATTATGGTGTTTTATTGCTGAGCCTTGACAGCTTCCAAAAATGTCCTTGAAAAAAGTTTACCGTTTTTTTCAGTAATTTTAGCTCTGCTCCATTTTCCTAAAAATTTTCCTATATTTAGCAATTTATGTATCTAACCGTGATTAATTTAATATTTTCGGAGGTGAAACGGCACGTCTTGATCTTTACAGGGTTCTGAGTTCCCGTATATTTTTATAGCGAAACATAATTAACATTGAACTGACTGTGATAATTGTAGATACGTTTCCCGTAGGCATTTATTTTAGTATCAGATCAATAGAAAGCTGCACCGATACCAAAGAAATTGTAAGTGTCGAATTGCAGTTTCATTGACTCGGATTTTTTAACTAAAAATAAATTGTCAGTTTGAATTTATTTATCAGCGTATATATTCGTTTAATTTTTGAAGGAAAGTTACACTTCTCAGTTTTTTTTTCATGTAGATTTTCAAGGACGATTAATGAGACTATGTGTAGGAGTTTATTGTAATTGTTATTTACGAATATTATGATAGGCTAGAGTAGGCTGGACTTGAGTAGAATTTTAAGTGCCATTTCTACTAAGTGAAACCCGGAAAATTTGAATGGAGCAGAGCGTGTATTGTTCATTTGAAGTTCATATTACAAATTCTGTCTTTCCCCTTTTGAAATTTCTATCTATAATTGTATAATTTAATTGCACCATATGAATTCCACTCTCAAGTCCAGCTTAATCAAGTCCTTTCAAAATAACCCCTTTTAAGTTAATCAATTAACATAAATTTGAAGGCAATCGTGTATATATTTTTCTTGAATCGCACTTAATATGTCTACGAGAATATGTACTATAACTACCAAAACTAGGGACCTGATTTTGCGTTGATTAAGCTCACACCGTTCGACATTAGTTCGCATTTCGGACTTAACCTGTACTCTTCAAGTAGATAAAACTGTAAAACTAGTAGATGTGACAGCAAGAATTATACTCAATTAATTTTTTCACCTTAGTTAATCTGTAGTGACGGACGAATAAGTTAAGAAGTCATTTAATGGATAGTGTGGTTGTTTGATACATTGTTTATATTCATGTCTGTCAGTCTTCATTCTTCCTTGTAGTGTTAGAAATGGCTATGTAAGTCTTTGTAACAATACGAACGGTTACAAATTGTTATGAGTACCGTAAGTCCTTAGTAGTACATACAAACGTAATTGTGATTATTTGACGAGACTTTTAATTAGTTAAGGCAGCTAGAAATCCAGCGACGGATATTTTTGTGTGTATAAGAGAATGCTAGAGTTGACGTTCATGGAAAGCACATGAGGGATTCCAAACAGTTGAATAAAGAGGAGATTTTTGTATTGCTAAAAAATAATTATGGTAAGTGTTTTGGGGATGTGGATGAGTTGATGTGAGGTCGAAATTGCGCACCTCTGCGAGTCAAAATCAAATGAATGAGAACATCGGAAGAAAATCATGAAACGATCGCATCTGAATGGTGACACACAGGTAGTTTTTCTATGTATTCCAAAAAAAAATTCATATTATCCTCTTATCTGCTCTGAGATTTGTAGCCAACTCAAGCACGGAGTCCACCAAGCTCTCCTTCACTGCCACTGTTGTTGCTGGTGTCCTCGGATTAATGTTCGGACGCAACATACATATCACCCAAACTCCACGACACCTATTTTTCTTGTCCCATAATCTTATTTTTTTTTCTATAATCCCCTCAGCTCTCTGGATTTCCTATTTGACCTATATGTGGATGTTACATGTTATCTAAAAATCATCTTGTAATTGAAAAGTTTGCATCCTTGCGTCTGAGTCCTGCTTAATTAATTCATATTGCTTGAATTGATTGGGCGCAGGACGAACGTCTTATAAGCATAATTAATTGTTGATCTTCTAGATGTTAGTTTGGAGATGATGTGAAAATATCTTGTCCTTCTGTCATTACAGTTTTTTGTTGTAATACTAACTCTTCCGTTTTTTTAGGAGGAAGAGCGACTCAAACGGGAGGAGTTGGAGCGGATCATGGAGGAAAATAATAGGAAAATTGAAGAAGCTCAGAGGAAATTGGTACGTTGCAATGAAGCTAACTGTTCAGTAAATCGTAGTACAACAATGAGGTGTGGGTGATAATTCGTGCAACGTTGACATAAAAATGTGGTGTGATTTTGTAGGCTGAAGATCGCCTCGCTATGGTTGAGGAACAAAGAAAAATCGACGAAGAACGGCAAAGGTTAAAACGTGACCAGGAGAAACGAATGAAGGAAGAGCAGAAAAAGATTTTAGGAAAAAACAATTCCCGGCCACGGCTGTCATTCACATTAAAACCTTTACCGGAATAGTTCATTATGAAATTATCGTCTCTTTATCCCCGCCCTCCCCCTTCACCTCGAGTATAATTGTGCAATCTTATCAAGAAGACTACCCCATCAGTGTGTCCCAGCCCTGCAGTGTGTTCCCAGACTGATTATTTGTGTGGATGTAGTATGTGATGATTTTCTGAAAGACTTGGCAGTATCAGCGCTCAGTTATTTTTGGGGATAGGAAAACCCAGTGTTTCTCATCTCGTCTTTCGTGCAGAGAAGTCAATTTTTATTTCGGTGCAGTTTTTCTTCTCATCGGGAATCCTGAACTAGTATAGTCGGATTATGTATTGAATAACATGAAAATCTTGGAACATAACGATGACTATTTTATTTTGTTGTATTTAACTTTAATTCGCGGAAGTAAGGTAATATCAACATTTGTTATAATAATTATTATCTACAATTTAGAACGTATATATGAATTAAATATATTTCGTAATATATGCGTTAATTGTTTCTGTTATTGCTGTTTTTATTGTGGAATATTTGAAGTATTTACTAAATTAAATTGTAGTGTAGGTCTGCGAGTCTATAATACATTACATCGAGTAGCACCAGGTTTCCTTATCGATTAGATTTCAGAAGATTGTTACACCTTAGTGTAAACATGAATAAGCAAACAGTTTACAACTTATTAATTCAGGTTACACATATACAGTAGCGTTACAAGTTGTACATTTTAAGCAAATCATACTCAGCGCGTTATGGGTTATCTGTCTCTTTTTGATGTTGACGCACTAATTGATTTAAGTAAAGTAGCACCAGAATGAAAACTCTGATTGGGATTCAAGATATTTCAAACACATATTCGATTTCATATGTCGGCTCCGAATGCGGTTCTCGGTTTCCTCTTCCTCCCTCTGCGACAGAATCTGTGGTGGACTACGTATTTTAGTTTTTATTTCAACAATTGTCTTGACTTTCGTAAAGATCAAGCCTTGGTGTACGAATGACTACTGTGTTCTATTATATGTTGTATGTACTTACGTACCGTTACAATTTGTAGATTTGTAATGTGTTAAATATTGATAACGGTAGCACAGTCCGCATAAGTCGTGTTAGATGCCAAGTTATTAACTAAACTTATTACCTAAGTCTGTAACGTGCGGCACGACGATTATGTAAAGTGTTAATAAAAATTGAAAATTAAATAATAATTTCTGGTAAAATTACAAAACCAATCATGATTTTGTTAACATTTGTCATAGCACTTGTTGGAAAATAATTATAACTTAGATGTAAAATTAAAACTTAATTTTCTAACTCTTCGTCAAATATGACTCGGTTGATTTGAATTTTAAATGGCATTCTATCTATAATAAAGCACTTACAATTATTTAATATTTCGGTTTCTTAATTTCTCGTAATATGTAATTTTATCAACATTCGTTGTATTCGAATTACGATTTACTTAGTTACAGTTTCCTTAAATATGTGTAATGCTATTAGCGATGGTGAGCGTGATCAAAGGGCATACAAGTATCAAGTTTTCCATGAACTCTGTGATCACTTAGATCACCCAGTTTTTCAGCGTCGACGTCATCATTGTGCAAAGTAGATTTATACATAGTCGGTGACATCTGCTCCGTTCCATATTTACACAGGATACTGCTCCTACGTCTTTTAAACCTTACCACTGCCACTAAGGTGCAGTTAGATTTTTAAATCGATTAAATTACTAATTTTAATTGTCATTTGTCTTTGTCATTATTTTTGTTACTTATATTTAAAGAGCATATGCTCAAGCACGTTTGAGTAAATTTTTGTAATAATTGTACCTAAATTGCCTCTCAGCGCCCCGCCTAGCAAAATTTGTAAGACTTCAGCCCTTTTTAGTTAAGCAAGACTAGTTAAATTGTTTTAGCTATGGTTAACTTCTGGGTTTAAACAAGCAGGTCACAAGGAACTAGTTACAAAATAAATGGAAAAGTGGCTTCCAAATACAAATGCCCGGTACCATGGGAAAAAAATCCAAAATTTACAAATTTGGTACCTCCTTGACCCCACAGATCATCCAAACGTAAAACAAGTTAAATATTCTCCCTTAATTAAAAAGTGCTTAAGTCTTAAAGATATTGCTACGGCGTGCTGAGATTTTGATTCTAAGAGTGCGCTAAAGACAAGGGACGCAGTGTGATGCTTGACTGGCCCTGTATTACGTAATATGTTGAAAGCGTATATTTTGCCAAAACTAAGAATGCTTTTGGCAAATCTTACCTAGCACCACTGAATTTACCATCACATTTATCCCCACACGCACGCTCGAAAACTATTCTCGTAAAAAGCTATTCTATTGGTGTACCTATTAAATCGTAACATAGAACTCGGTGTCGGTGTAATCGAAAAATTTTGAGAGTGCGAAAATCGTTTAAATATTTCACTAGGCTCTTCGCAAAAAATTATTTTTCGATCTCGAAAGTTTCCAATTACTATACCGAATTCATTGTTACAGTCTAATAGGTGTACCAATAGAATTGCTTTTTACCGAGGCCGCGGCTCTTTGTAAACCAATTTTCACAAACTATTTTCGAGCGTTCAGAACGATTGTTAAAATAATGTCTGCGCTTTACAAACTATAGGCTACGTACCGGTAATTGTAACACACTATTTACAATACACATTGCTTATCACAATTACCAGAACGCACCCGAGCAGCTTACTAGAGATACATATGTTCATACTTGTAGCACCTTTTGTTCCTTTGAAACCGTATGGGGATTTCCTGATTACCATTATATATGAGGCGATGGCTCACTATTTAACTAACTGCTACAATCATTGATCATGTATAGTTTCATGTACAGTAGAGTTTCCTACATAGCGTTAGACATTGATTTCATTTGCAAAACTTAACGGTTGTTAATTTAAGGGAAATCAAGGTCTCTTACAATTGTAAATAGTACTTATTGTCGCCCTGACTTTAATCTCGTTTAGGGGCAGTTTATGTTGCATCAGGATTTCTTTGTAACATTTTTGATCGTGCTTTTGAGTAAAATCCTGATATCATGAATGCTTGTTAGGGTATAACCATTTAAATATTGGCATTTTGTATTAGATTTCATAGTTAGAAGTACCTAAGAATTTATGAGGCTATAAGGAGTTAATTTTTCCTAGGATATGATTTAATTTTTTTTTAAATAGTTTATAGCAAGTGAGTTATTCAGTATTTCTTGTGTTCGACAATAGTAAATGCATCAGAAAACAGTTCACTCAAGTGAACTCGTCACGTCGTAAAACTGAAATGACTATCGTGCTTGCTCGCTTTGATTTATAGCCGTGCACACTGCACTGCAGCCTACAGCACGGACGATGTCCAAGCAATTAAGTTGTTGCTGGTTTAAAGAAACTTTCTGAATTTTTTTGATGATCCCAAAAATTAAAAGATTTAAAAAAAAGTAAAAATTATTAAAATATTAGGAAAGGTTACAAAAGCATAATAAAGAATTTTTGGAGAAAATAAAGCCACTAAGAACGTAATTAATGATCACTAAGGACACCGGAACGCCTAAAAAGCATTTAAAAGCATATTTTATCTCAGATAGCCGGTGTCCCGGTTTTTTGTCTTTTGGCAGTATGTAAAATCGATATTTGACAAAAAAAAATTTCAAAAAGCCTAAAAAGCCTTCTGAGATTCTATAACCCTTTATTGAACATTTTGAAATTTTAAAAAGCATTATTCAGCATTTTAGACTATTTGATCAATAATCATGATCACTTGATCACTGTTAATGCTAACTCAAAAAATATTAGAAACTTGCATCTAAAGTGAATTTTTTGAAAAAAGGTTTATTTTAAATTTTTTTTTTTGAAATTCTTTTCTGTTAAAATATATATTCAAACAAATTCATGCATTCAGTAAACTAGAACAAAAATTAAAGCTTTACTGTAGCATAATATGTGTAAACTGTTCTAATCTTGTTCCGAAATTTTCGTTTTTCATTAAAATCAAAAGGCATTAAAAGCATTTACAATTTGTTCGTAAAGCATTTATGAGCATTTTTAGTAACAAAAACAGCATTTTTTAAGTACTTATTTCCGGTGTCCTTAATGAACATCATCCGCATTTAAAGCACTCGAAATTAAGTACTGGGATTTTGCAACAGCACACTTGATCACATTCAGTTTGTAAAAATGGCCGCTGATATCTATTCACACGTTTTCTTAATTGTCTATCACTTTCAAAATTTTGTGTTGAGTAGTTTTGAAGTTACAATTTATTTTGATTTGACCATACATAGTTGCAATTTGCAATGATAACTTGGGTCGATTTTGGGAGATGGACCATAATTTTCAAAATTCGTTTTTTAAAACAAATTGGCTTCGCTTTTTCTATCTGGATCACGTTTCTAACTAAAAATCCACATCGAAATACAAAAGCAGTTATGTCATTTTTTCATGGACGCAATTGTTAATAATAGCATTGTAAGGACACCACAAAGCACAAAAAGCATCAAAAAGCATAATAATTATCAATTTTACCCCAGTCCAGATTTATAAACTTTTGGCAGTATGCAGAATCGAAATATCGAAAAATTAAAATTTCAAAAAGCTCAAAAAGCATAAAAAGCATATTGAAAATTTATAAAACATAAGCGAGCATAATAAAAATTTATATATAATAAATATATATATTTATTGGCCTGTTGACTGATGAATGATTTACTGATGCCGAATTTACAGAAATACTAATAATTTTAAAGCTTATGCTGTGCAGAAGCTATACTTGTAAGACTGTTATATTAACTGTATTTATTTACCTTACGGAAAAGTACTTATGCTGCAAGAAATTGTTTTAAGGTACTTTCCCGTAATGCTACACACCTAACTCTACATATTCTATTATGTAATTACATGAGTATTTGCCGTAAATTCAGTTCTAGATACTGCTTTACTGCCATTGTATTTAGACATCACCGGCACCGGCTACTAGATGTGACTATTTGTTAGCTACACATACTTAAATACATACATACATCTTTATGGTTCGTTTAGATTTTGAAAGCGAATAAATTTTTAATTATAATTCTAATTTATATTTTCTTTTTATAAGGTATTTAAGTTCAAGCACCTTTGAGTAAAATTTTATAATTGTACTTAAATTGCAAG
This sequence comes from Dicyrtoma fusca, assembly GCA_034695205.1. Taxonomy (NCBI): domain Eukaryota; kingdom Metazoa; phylum Arthropoda; class Collembola; order Symphypleona; family Dicyrtomidae; genus Dicyrtoma; species Dicyrtoma fusca. Next base: position 7,061 of record JAQFZC010001514.1, on the reverse strand, counting down.
AAGGTTAAAGTTAATGGCGAAGTTTTCGCGCGCTTTCTCTTATAGTTAAGTCTTAAGTAAATTAAAATTAAAAACTGTAAAGCGTTACGAGATCCGCTGAATTCGGCAAAGCTATTCGTATTATGAGAATTAAGATCACAAAAGTCAGCACCAGAAAGGATGAAGATCGGGTATTCGGGTGCTCCGTTGTACTTTTAACACACGCGACACGCGCAGTTTAAAAAGACTCAAATGCTGAACACAGTTCGACGAGCTCATCGGCACAAAGTACACCTCCAATGTTTAACATTGAAAGATTAGCGTACCCTTTGTATACAATTACTTAATGGGGGTAGGACCCACTCCCAATTATTACTAACTATCTTAGAATCGAAAAATTTTGCCCAAACTCACAACTTTTTAGCACATTTAACTGCACCACTGAATTTACCATCACTTTTTATCCCCAAAAAGAGATTAATATAATTCTGCGCTTTTTGAAACGCTAGTGAACTCCAGTAGGTAGTTCGTCTTTGTTACTATCAAATTACTTACGGAGCACTTTTAAGGGTTATACTAATAATTACTAACAATTACTCTAAAATCTAAATATATTTGCTAACAGCTACAACGCCTTGTAACTTGGAGCTACTGGCTACTACGTGTCTTTAATCATTTTGAGTATTAATTTAGCACAGCCATTTGTTGTAATTATGGTGAATCAAAACCAGCCTGGCTGTTTTTAGGGTTAAAGTTGACAATAACAGGAAGTATGTAAGTAGTCATTGTAGTCTATACACTGATGGTAATTCGTGTTACAGTCATCAATCCTCATCATGCAGTGACTCCTTTTGAATTAGGAAATAAATGTTACAGTGCAATAGGAATACAGTACTCTTGAACCAAAGGGCAATACATTTAAGAGGTCTACATCAGATTTATATTGACTGTTTTCAGCGGTAGAGTAGTGAAGTATTTTTTTGATGAAATTAAAGCAGGTTGATTTGGTGGATGATCTAAAGCAACGCGGTAGCAAGGGTGAGGATGTTGTTGCAGGAGGCGGTGATGGGATGAATTAGCAAAATTATTAGGTGATGGGGATCCTTCACGCTTCGTTATGGAAGATTTAGGTGAAGAATAGATTTGGGATTTTGTGATGGCAAATCCGACATTTGGCTCAGTGTTACAGTCGATGGCTCCTTTTGATTTACGTTCAACAAAATGCGATTCTGGATCTGAGGTGGGGCTAGAATTTATAGTGTTACTATCATCAAGACAAATGAAAATATTGACACCATCATTATCATCATAATTTGCATTGGGTTCCATTGAGCAATTTGTTGTTGAACTGAGGTTATGAACTGTATGAGAGTTATTATAGTCACGCGAGCTTTGGCTACCATCATTGTCATTGTCTGTTTGATCGGAACAGCTTGTGTCCTTCATGAGAAAATTATTTTCTATTCCATCATCAACCTGTTCCGTAGTACAAGCATCACCATGGTTCTCATTATTATTTGTTTCAAAATCAAAACTGACCTGGGATGTATTGATCTTATGAATGTCGTAAAATGAAGAGGACCACTTACCATATTTTATGACTCCTGGAGTACCTTCTGGCTCTTTTGTTTTTGTAGACAGTAAATTAGCTAAGTGATTTTGTTGGCTAATTTGTTTCGGAGATACACGAGTCGGTGAATTAGCATTAAAATTTGAATTTGTTCGAGCATTTGGTCGAATTTTCCCAGTAGATTGAGGATTTGTTGGAGTAGACTGTGCAAGCCCAGTCCCGGTTCTCACGAGTGATCCTGTTTTTGATTTATTTTTACCCAGCAATTGGACGCGACCTGCCCGATTCTCTCTAGACTCATCTGAAGAATCCAAGATAGCATGTTCAGTTTTTGCTCGCAGCTGTGTTCCAAGAGTTGCCTCTTGACTTAACCGAACCAGATCCGCCATTGTCGGCGGCTGATTTGTTGTCGAACTTTTTAGGAGGACACTCAAAGTTGTTTCATTATGATTGGACACAGGGTGAGGATTGCTTTCATCTTGCGCGGTCATCACACGGACTCGTCGTTGGGTTCCATTGCTTCCTTTCCAACTTGACATGGATGACCTAATTTGGGCAGCTATTAGAGAGGTGGGTGTTTTTTTCGGAATTGTGAATGAGTTCAGGGTAGAATTATTTTCAATATTCATATTATTGCTTTGTTGAACTGTGAGGATATTGTTAAGATTGAAATTGGCCGTGTTGTTTGTACCAGAGTTATTCCCGTGCTCTTGAGATTGAAGCCTTCGAAAATGGATGATATTCTGATTTACTCGTTGTATGTCGGTAGCAGTTTTGGGAGGGCCGTGTTGAGACAATGAGTCAGCTTGATTCCTACTCCCTGTCGACATCGCCATTGCTAGCGGTGAGGTAGAATTCGTTCCTGGCGGAGAAGTCACTTGGGCATCCTTAAGACGAAGCCTTTGAACTAAATCCATGAAAGTCAGTCCGTTGCTAATGGCACTTGGTTGCTGGGTTGCTCGCAACATTCTTGAAGAGTTTGACGCTGCACTGGCTCGTTTGCTATTGTACTTGGTCATGATGCTGTTTTGTTTTCCAATTATTCAGACATACATATTGTGTTAATTTTAGCGAGTGAAAATAATTATAATGTCAATAAATGATTGAATAGGACGATCAAAAACTTGTAAAATACCTCGGCCAGTCAACATCTCTTGTCAGCTTCTTACCCTGAATTATTAACTCCACGCCATTAAAGGGTTGAAGCGGTATTGAGGACTGATTTTGACGGTATATAAGTTCAAACATCCCTGTGTCAGCACCTTTATCTTCTTTCCTGTCAATTATCACTGTGAACGAGAAAAACGTAGTTTCGATTAAACACAAATTTTCTGTACTGTAGTAGTAGTAATGAGTAAAGAATTTCGTTTCATTGCTAATTAGCAGTGTTCATATTACGAACTATTTTTATCTAGTTTCACAATTTTTTACTGATATGATGGTAGAACCATTGCAAGTTCCGAGCTGATGGGATTACCTTTGATACAGTCGTCTAGACATTGGGCACACATACGAGCAGTAACACTGGTACTGGGAGCCATGCATGGGCAAGAATTAATTTCAATCAACCAAGGACGTAAATCATCAGATAACATAAAGTCTGCACCGTAAAGCTCGAAACAGTTCTTCCGAACATCAACCGTTTCTTGGGAAGCTAATAAAACTCCAAGAATTCCTTGCTTCATACCCGGATATATTAATGAGTCCCATAAATCCATTTTCCCTAAAGTTCTATTCCAGCAAAATTAAATACAGCCTCGTCATCACAAGAATTATGAAATACTGGGAATGTAGGGAAAAAATAGAAAAAGTACAGAAACACTTACTTAAGATAAGCTTGAAATGTGTAGCAATCCCACATATTTTCATCGGGTAACGCTGTATCTCGCGTGTCCGCATTTTGGTAACGACACTGAATAGCATTATTACATAAATGAATACTTTCGTGGAAGTCATCTAAACTAAATGGTTTTGTACAGAATCGGATGTAACTTTCCCTGTATTATATAAAGTAGTTAAACAATATTAGCCTTTTTATAATTTTCGCGAACCCAATACTGTAAAGTCGGTAATAGTACACCCCCGCCCCCTTTTTACCTCATTTTTACTATATATAGTGCACCCCCTGTAATATGTATTATTTAAGAAAGAGCCTTCATTATTTGTTGTTAATGCTAATACAGTAGTCTATTTTGTATTTTCTGAATCTATGTCTAAACCTTCGGTCTGCTTCAGACTGATTACGTGAGTAATTCATCGAACTGAAGGGAGCCAGTGAAGTGTCTGTAAAGCCAACGGGGTCACTAAAAACCTATAAAGGCTAGTTATTAGTTATTTACCGCAGTGCATATACGGTGTACTTTTACCGTCTTTACGGTAATACTTATTTAAAAATTCAAAAAAACAATGATTGTACAAATTACTTGTAAAACCAAACTGTAAGAGGACTCCAATCTGAAATAATAAACCATTGTCGTATGTCGAACTTTGTCTTGTAAATGAGCATCGGACGTTCAATGTACTTTTGAACGACCCAATTAGCTTCTCTGTAATTATTTTGCGCTAACAATTCCAGGATTTTGTCCAGCTGGTTCATAATAACAATTCCTTTTCCGCGAGATCGAGCACCAGGCTTGCAAATCCACACGTTATTAATTCCATCAATATTTAGCTGAGGCCAAAATGGAGAAAGGCGTTGAAGTGCTCGCTTAGAGGCTTCGTATTTCATCTGCAGAGAAAAATGTGATGAATTATAAATTAACAAAGAATTAATTATTATACAGTGTAACATGACACTTGTTTATACCTTGCCTGTGTCTTGACTGTCGTTTGGTGCTAACTTTCCTTTAAGGAAGACCACGTTGTAGTACTGATTCAGAAATACATCCCAATGTTGCCCCATAAATGCGGGTGGCATTAGCCAATCAATATCTTCGTGTCGCCGCATCCGAACGTAATTATTGACCTGACGAACTGCAAAATCTACAGCTAATGAGACGACACGACTGGCGGGATCCATGACTCCATTTTCCCCTTCTCTTTCATAAGCTCCAACAACCCACTTGAGAAGACCCATACAAGCTGAAAGACGATAGTCATCTATAAATGCTGCTTTCTCCTCGTCAATGCAAAGGCGGTAACAGCGTGGAAAGAACGTATCCGAGATTCCAGACTCACTAAACCAATGCATACTTTGAAGACAAGATGCTATGCCCACCTGATAGAAATTTGTTTATCAATCACACAATTTGTTTGGGCACATACACACATGTAGGTTTGCACAATTAATGATAATTATGATTATGCTGTAACAAAATTCGTACAGAACTGCCAGACATTTTGCTGCTAAAATGTAAAAGCATTTCTTTTCATTTCTACGAGCAGATGTATCATAGATGTACTGACTGATAGCGTATTTTCCCATTTCCGGCGAATATGGCATTTTAATACTAACGTTGGAGGTCACATCTTGACAAGCAATACGCAAACTGATTAGTGTAGTCGTGTAGTGAAGACAAAAGTTGTTAAATTTCGTTAGCGTTATACTTTTTTTTTCCCAAGTGAGGTTTATCCTTTCAAATTTTTACGACCCTGGAGATTTGACCCCGAATACAGGGTCACCTTAACCCACGCTAACCGATGTCGTGTATCATAACCAATCATACTTGTACGTGGTTTTCTTCCCTTTAGTACCTATACTGTATTTTTCTGCCGGCACACAAAAAAGTTATTGGGAAATAGTTTTGGCCGGAAATGGGAAACAACCCTGAAGGTACATAAGTATTGATAGACTTGAATACATACCTTTGTTGTAAAGAATGCTTTTGGGTAACGATTTATAATTTGTTCTTTATGCAGTGATCTCCAGTCTATGTTGTCCCTACGAATCACCCATATAAAGTCTGGTGGATAGTCTCGCAGCACACGATTCATCCAAGCTTGATCCGACTCGTCATCAAAATTCCGTGCATCAAAATCTGCAAACCAACAAAATAAAAATTGCGTTGCAGTTACGGTTTCTCTATTGGTATTCAACGCTCTTTAAGTTTACGGTAACTTGCACCAAATCAGCCAGAAAGTTGAGGAAACAACGCAAAAGAACATTCTCGCCGTTTCATAAAAAAGACCCTCCCACCCCCCCCCCCCCCCCATCAAGCTTAGAGTTTGGGCCCACCGCATCTTAAAATAAATATGTAAGTTTGTGCCACTTTTCAAGGGTACAGGACAGTCAAACTTGTTTTAAGTTGGGTTGACCTCCAGAGGCTAAATAGGTCACTGGAAAAATTGTCTCTCTTGGGGTCTCAATATTATAAGACCCTTTTTATAACATGGAGAATAAACAAGTCACGACATCCCTAAGCCAGCAATGCTAAATAAGGGTCACACAATCAGCAGTCAGTAAAATGGCTGCTGTTGGCGATGACGGTGACTTAATTCTTATCTTGCGCCACATTTAAAATGGATTACTTTTGCGGGGAGTTACAGGGCTTTCAACTCAAAAAACCCGAACGACATCGATTTTTCTCTCGATCGACCAATTTGACCTCTGGAGGTCAACTCAACTTAATACAAGTAAGAACAACTGTCCTGTGCCATTGAAAAGTGGCAGCAATTTAATTGTTTTGATTCGCGATGGTCCTATTAAACCCTAAACAGCCAGTCTATATAGGGTAGACTTGAAGGGGGGCGTTGTAATTGTAACAACCTACGTAATTATTTCATATTAATAGCGGCAAACTGGGCATTTTACATGCTATTCGACATTTTTTTCACCATTCTTACACATTCTATCATTCTACAGTTCTAATTAGTGCTTGTAAATTGTGAATTGTTATTGTAAATTTTTTGGATCACAATTACAATATGAAATTGTTATTGTAAAAACAATAACAAAAACAACAAAACGAACCTCAAATTGTGATAACAATAACAATACCGTTCACAATTTGTTTTTATCAAAGTTAACACATCATTTTATTAAAACAAACATCATATTACCTATCATTATATATGGAGAACAATGACTATTACCTATGTTAACGGGAAGGCTGAGACTGATGTGATGAGAATGGTGAAAGTTGCGCTGTGTCTTGCGTAAGTGTACACTCTACCAAATCACCACATACATATGCATCTCATCAAAGTCGCATCAAAAGTGCCAAAAAGTGAGTCCTATTTTAAGCATCAAAATCGCATCATCATATTGGTATGTTTTGTTTCTGCACAATATTATGCGAATATGATGCGATTTTAATGGGAAAGTTTTTTTAAATGTGTTAATTTGCTTATGAAATGTTCTCGTAGGGTAAAGGCTTCTAACTGTGGTTTACTTGTCGCTTTATATGGTCGCGTACAAAAAAACATTGACCCAAGTAATTTTTGCAGGCAACTTTGTATGTAGTTGATAGAGTAAGCCTCAGAGTACTTTGGGTGTACCTTGTTTCAGGAATGTTTGAAAACTCATAATGTGGGAATATTTAGAACGAAGCGTATCCTAAAACTGTGAAAACAA
>JAQFZC010001513.1:0-29467 GCA_034695205.1 Dicyrtoma fusca | reverse complement strand
GTGCGCAAGAAGAACTCCAAGAGTAAGTAGGGGTATGTAACACATACTGAATTACTAATCTACATGTTCATTTTTAAGTAACTCCCCGCCTCTAATAATTCCCCGGCATTTAGTAATTCCCGGGTCTAAGAGTTGGAATTTGCGCTAATTCCCCGGGGAGTTATTGGAAGTTTTACGGTATGTATGGTCGTTTGTCGTTTCGTTCGCTAAAAGCGACTTCCCTCCCGTTTTCGTTCTTTCCTTTCTTAGCCCACCAATTTTCAAACCAACGCCAGACGCAAAGTAACGGATTGACGGATTGTGCCATTGTGCCTTGTGCGTCCGACAGTTTTCGTCAATCGAAACAGTTTTTGACTTCACATTTATTATTTATAAATCGCCTGAAGAAGGACATAGGCTCCGAAACGCGTAGTGCATTAAATATTGATAATTAAAACACAAGTAAACGCAATATTACAAAAATATAAAGTGAATATTATTTTCAGTGATTCCTCTCTTTCTTATCATTGGGTGAGTCCTTTGAATTCCAGTATTTTACCATTTTAAGGTAAGTATACTCTACCAAAAATTGTTGAGAGCGCCAAAAAGAAGCCACTTCTAATAATCTGGAGCCCCGGAACCCATCATCAGGAGATATGAAATCAGCATGGCACAAAATGGCCCCATGCTGAATTCCAATCTTGATGATGGGTTGCAGATTATAAGAAATCAAATCATAAATCACATTTTGGCATAATAGGTTCCAGATAGGTTCATTTGGCTGAGTGTACATATTATTACCTACGTATACCTACTGCGTTCTTCTAACTAAAATGCATAGTGGATTTTGAGTACAGATATAATATTGCGACTTACCATGAATTCGCCTCAGACAGTACGTGAATCCATTTTTTGAATTGATAGCTTTGTAAACGGAAGTTGGATAGCCAAAGGTGACGGATTTCTGGGCCTGAGGTTCCAATGGACATATTTCATGGAAGTGGTCGATCTGGGCCGGCAGATCAGGGAACATTTGCGGATTCGCTTGAGATAAAGTTACAGCGTTTTTGTGCATTATCTCAAGGCGCATTTCCTCTGGTGCGAAAAAAGAATTATTTTGCGTGTTTGGATGAACGACTGGATTGGCTGACGACCCCATGCTTGCCACTCTGGACATGTACTCTTTAAGATGTGATGGTGAGCCGGCGTAAACGGAGTAGGCTGGAAAAACATGAGGACCCGTCGAGTCCTCCGGAACTTCTTGCTGGGAGTCCTCAGCGTAGTAGTAAGTTGTTCCACCCACGTTTTCCTGGTCCATCCACATATGCTATAAGGGAATCGTTTAAACCACCAAATGCGCCATTACCATCACCGTTACCCCTCATACAGATAGCTATTTACATTTTGCAGAACGAACATGTTAATGACACAAATCAGCAATACAACACTACAATACAGAAACAATGCCTTGGCTGTTCTTGACAACTGGCAATGGACCGGGTGTCTGGGGGGAAACAATGCAGTAGAGCAGCCGGAAGTTATAAATTATAAATGCTTAAATGACATTCTAATGCTATGAGACTAAGAGACACCTTGAATAGAATATGAATCAAAATTTAATGAGGGTAAAATCCCAAAACCATAAAGTCATAACCAATCTCACCACTTAGGTTGATCTCACCTAACTGATACAAACAACAGCATTACAAGGAGGGACAAAAGAAAGCAAACAAAATTTATTTCATTCTCAGCAATGTTTAAATTTTAATTAATTATTTGCTTGTTAATTAACTGCAGTCATTTAATTTGGCAATATAATTAAACAATATAAAGTACAGATTAGGTATGGTAGATAATTTGACTAATAAATGTATTTAAAAAACTATTTTTAAACTTGTACTTTTATGCACTCGAGCATATGCACATAATGTATGTCTATCTTAAATACTGCTTTCTTTTGTAACACAACAGATCCGTATGCACTCTAGCGAAACTTTACCTTGTTTGAATCACATGTCCAATTTAATTGATAACATAATTGGATGAATAAAACCCCAGAATAATAATAATTCAGTAACTAACAAAATATCGATAAACAATACAAAAATGTGGTTTTCTAATTACAGTGTTAAATATCAATTCAAAAACCCTTATTCTTTGAAATATGGCAGCTACTAAATCGGAATTCAGACCTGTGATAAAAGTTGAACCTAGTTTTAGTAAAAAGTCAAGGATACTTTGATTGCTGTTCTCCACTGTTTCCCTACTGCTCATCCCATCGGCTTTCAAAATTTAAAATAACTTCTACACTAACACTCTAAAACACTGATAACTACTGCATAAATACTAAAAGCACTTCTTAAAGCACTAACCAACAAAAATAAAAACGGGTCCGCAGCAAATCAAGCAATTTTTCATCAGGCATCCTTTCGTAAGGCACTCCTTCAGACTGAAACTACCTACATTAGGTTTTATCCCCAAAGCAATTCTAATTTACAGTGAAATTATATTACGAGTGAACATCAAGAACACATGCAAAATAGCAAATAAATACGACAAAAGAAACTAGAAAAGCAAGTACTCATGCCAATGTCACATACCTGGTAGGTAACAGGAGGCACCGGCGTTGAATCTCTGGATGACGGTGGTGATGTCTTTCCAGTAGTTGGAGAAAGACTTTCTCCTTGTGCACCAAAAGAGTTGGCCTTGGCAAAGAGAGGTGTTTCCACATTGCTTCCTACGTTCCCAGATGATGCTTGAGACTAAGAAACACAAATTTATCACATACACTTATGTGTTTAAACATCAACAGAAACTGTTCCTTAACTTTATACAGATAGGACTTTTCCAAAACTAATCAACCAAATTGGTGGAGCATGCGAAAGAAATACCGATCTTACCGGTAATGGCTGACTTCCATCATTTAGATTCATTGAAGCTAAGTTTTGAGCTAAGTGATTAGCGGATGAGGCTCCGGCAGCTCCACCAAGTACTGGACTTCGACCCTTAAATCAGATACACGGACCACGATGCATTTAATTATCAATTGACGCAATTTTGAATTCAACAAAGAAGCTTTAAAATCTTCTTTTTTGGTAGTTAGTATAAACGTAATTATTATTATCGCAATTTTATTTTATTAATACTTACAGCCGTGTAACCTGCCAACTTTGACTCCTGTGGAATGTTCTGCTGATGACTGACATAGTTCATTGGAAAAAAGGGGTCCATAACATTATTTACGTTGTACTTTGAAAAACTCCACTTTGGAGCTCTAGGGGAAAAAATTCAAAAAATCAATTGTTTAGTTGCAACTTTGAAAATATCACAAAGCCACTGATTCAAGAGATAGCTATAATTGTGTACATACTATATTTAATCAGTATCACACGAATTAATTTCAACTTCAATTGCACAGTACTTCAAGCAAAATAGATTCAAACTGGAAGCATACATGAATTTGTGTCTCCTACGTTCATTGCTTTCTTACTCTACGGTATAAATATTCTTCAATCTTTAAGATTTCCCAAACATTATTGGCATTTTATAAACTAATTTCTGGTTTGGGGCAAAATTGTAGCATGTAAAGTTTATGCGATAAAGATTTCCGCGAATTTCCTCATCCACCATTATGTACATGCTTCCATACATACATAGTCTCTCTTATACGTAATCATGCTATACACATTATTATAGCCGTACTGACGCCATAAGCTTACAGAATGAGGCCTGTCTATTAAAGGCCATTCATACCTCCTATAATCATACACATTAGTGTTAAATGTGCGATTTTCTTGTTAGTAAAGATTGTTTTTTTTTAGAGCAAATAAGCTCGTGCAGTCTAATTTACGTAACTAAAAGATCAATTACATCTAAACTGGGGAAACAATCATACTTAATATTTCCGTTACTTACGATATAATTATTTTCGTTTAAACGTACACATCTATTTCCTACCTTTTTTAAAAGTTAATTATCTCAGATCATGAGTTTTGCTTCCAACGTTTTTACATACAAGTTTTAAACGTTTGATTTTAGAGGAATAATACAGGTAGGTAGGTACATAAACAAGATCACAGCCAAGTAATTAATACTAGGGAGAATTAATTTCTTCTGTAAATCTTAAATCTTCCCGTCATTCCGTACCAAAACTGAGAAAACTGGATTGCCCGTTTATTTCTCAACTTGACTGCATTCAAATATGTATATGTATACATCTTGAAATGAAACAGCTGAAATTCTGTGTAACACTGTAAAAACTATTAATTTAATACTAATAGCCATACTATACGCCATACATTTATTTTTCTATTAAGTATTTCACACGTATACATATCTTAATGCTATGCGTACAAAAATAAAATCCCGACTGATATACAAACTACGGCTAAAGAAACTGGCATTTGCGTTGCTATTAGGACATAAGCTGATAGCTGCAGTGCAGTGTGCAATCATTCTGTTGATATAGAGCTCCGGATAGCCATTTAGTAGGCATGTATCCTTCATTCCATAGACTGCAAGGTGTTGAATCCACTATAATACTGATAACTGTTTTCTACAGTAAATTACTGGATTCCTAAATAAGTCTCTGAATACAGAAAAAAATGGAAATGAGTAAAAGCTTAACCACCACTTTTGTATGTTGGACGTATGTTTACAAAAATTCTATTGCTTGCTTCTCTTTGTTTATTTTTAATTCATCTGCTGCGTGCACTTTACAGTTTGCAGGCCAATTGATTTGAAAAAGTTTGAAATCACATTTTAGAAAGCGAGTACTACTACAAATTAAGCATAAGTAAACCAATATTGCAACCCTTAATTAGCATAAATACATTGTATAAATCCTCACTGATTTATTCCAAAAACAGACCTAATGCAACGCACAATTTGCTTTGTACAGACCTAGTACCAACCAGTATACTGAAGTTACATATAAGCATAATAAGAGAAATACAGTTACGGTTCTTCAATATGCTTCAACTACGTATACTACCTTTTGATAAGTAAAGCGCTAAAAATCTTTTGTTAGAACCTACGTACTTTACAATCCAAATATACATGAACCGAACCGAACTGCTTCAGATTTTATAGTCAAATAACAAACAATACCATCCTAACATATATTTTTTAAATCAGTTGCAATGATTTTTTGGGTTATTCATAAAGTTACAAATTAAACTAAGGACTAAAGTAGCACTAAACAACTTCATTAAATAAACACCTAGAGAAACATTGTGTGTGTGTGTCACAATCTCACAATCCTGTTTCATCGGCAGTAATCGGCACTCGCCAAAGTAATATGTAATTATTGAATTCACGCTGATTCACAAAATAGAACGATTAAATGTAATTAAATTTGAGACTTGATTTTAAGAAAGTAGATAGCTTGCAGTACAAGCTATCTACGTGTAATTAGTAATGACATAGCAGGACAGTATATACAGAGACATTCTTTAATAAACAAGAAGCTGACACCGTAGAGTATGTGCCGAAAACAAACAAAAGCCCGCATGTACACATAATGATAATGAATGAATGTACAACATCAATATCAATCCTGTAATCGTAGCATGTAATAAGTAAATACGGGAAGTTGTAAGATACTTTTTTTGCTATCAACTATAGAAGAACCCGGAGATGATCCTCTGACAAAAACTTGTTATCAAATTAAGTAGCTCCCAACATCCAAGCAAACAAAAATGACAAACAAAAGAGGATATATATCTCGGATTGGATTGAATGAACTGAACATGGTCTTTAAGATATTCCACTATACATGATACAACATAGGTACCTATAGGCATACAATACACCACCATACAAACAACAAATATCACCGATGAACAATATATATATATATATATAATTATATACACAAATACAAGTAATTAAATTGTACCGATAAATTTGTGAATTGGCTCTTCTGAAAGAGAACTTTACTTCACCCAGAAACAAATGTATCTTACTTTGATAATTCCCAGTAATTATTTCACGGCGTTTTGTGGATTGAATTGAACATTAAGTCCGTCGGTTGTTTTGTGTGGGGTCCGAGGTCCGTAAACACTTGAAGTACTTCCTGAACGAGCAAGTAACAAATGTTGAATATGTACAAAAATGACCAAAAAAAATCTAGATACAATTACTAAGTAACTGTTTCAAAATTCAAGTAATATAAGTCGACGCAACTTTAAGGGTTCCCTTCCGTTAAATAGATATAGGTATAATTATTGTATACACATACACACTATGTGTACTAGTTGAACAATTGAGAGTACTTTGTAAACCCATGAATAGACTATCTCTATCTATCTATCATTCCGTCCAAAGAGACATGGGGAACTTATTTTTTAAAAAAAAGGAACTTTAAAGTGCCCGTAACTGTTCCGTGTGTTAGAAATAATAATTTTTTTTCTAAATTTTTTTTTTCGTGTCAATCAGAGTAACTTGACTGAGACTCTTTTAAAACTTGAGCAGACAAGTAATTTCTTTTATTTACCACTATTTATGTATCAAGACAGCTGTTCATTTTACTTGGACTTGGGAGTCGAGCGAGTCAACAACAACGGTGTGTGTGTATATAGCTACTAGCAGTCTGTGTACCTAAAGCTTCTTCCTCTGTCTCCCAGTCAGTACAGTAGTCCCAAAAAAAAGTCCCAACAAATAGTAAAGGATACGGAATACAGATAGGTAGTCAAGATAGGAGAGTAAAAATTATGAGATAGCTGGTTTGGCTTTTAGTTCGTACGATATAAATGACTGGTGGTAAATTGGTAAAGGACTAAGTCCCGTAGTTTCGTACTCGTAGATAGAATCTTTATTTCGCCTTTTAGATTTTTAGTTATTTAAATATTTTAGATTCACTTTGGAAAAGTGATGAGAGAAATACAAAATATATGAGTTGGTGCATACTGCTGGCTTCCAGGATCCAGTTCCAGCTAGAAATGTACTTATGAATTAAATTGAAATTCAAAAAATATGGAATAAAGTGTGCTTTGAAATGTGACGGGAGGTAGCGAGCTCGCTCTCTCTTTGGACGGCAGAACCCTTTCAAAGCGAATTCCAAGTCATCGCTCACATTCCATTTACAGGCTTAAAAGAACTGCACTGGCACTCGTGGTATTTATGTGTACCGGAGCGCTTTACAGGCGGAGCTTATGCGCCAGTTGAACTTAATGCCGCGCCCCCAGCGACGTCAAGGCCGCTGGTCCCTCAGTAGAATGTTGACACCATGTGAGGGATGGACTGGGACACCACGTGGATCCTCTTCAGTGCGCATTTTTACTCGCGTTCACAGTAGCTCCCGTCTCCATGTCTTGTGGCCAAGACAAAAAAAGTCCAAACCTACTGGTTGACGGGACGTCGGATTTCAAGAGCTCTTGGAGCAAAATATATGAGCTTCTTGAAGGATGATCGGGACTCTGGGTAGCGACGTCCTTCTCAATTTTAGTGGCCAATGAGAAGGGTCAACCTGGGTCAATCCGCTTCTTCAAAAATTTCCCCAGCGCCAAGTCGACTTTCAACGTCTCACACGGTCTCAAATGTTCATCTACAAGGCGGGGATTTACGAATGTCGGAAGTTGCATGCCGAAGCGGTCAAGTTAGATTTTTTTTTAGATTCTTTTAGGGATTAGACGGTAGATATAGGAAACAAAAAAAAGTATTAATACCTCCGGCTTCAACAACTTCCACTGCTACGTTCCCTCCTTTATTTCCTTACACTTAAGTAACTTAGCTGTGCACATGCTGGTGACCCGGTGACCGACGGGAATATCTTAAAAATTACAATAACCAAATTATTGTTCGATTCCGTGTAACGTATTTAATTTCCTGCATTCAACATTATCTTCTGTAGGTGCTAACATTCACAACTGTGGAGTCAATCGTTAAATTGGAAATGGAATTGGAACTGTAAGAATAGTAACAACGAAGGGCACTGTCAACTGTTGTGGGGATACAGAAGGTCCGTATCCGTGACCGGACCGTGCCAGTGCCGAAACGGGGGTGTCAAGTGACCTCCCAGTGACCGGTCAACGGTGTTGTGGGTGTGAGACACCTTCGGGTCCCTGGTTTTAGTTGGGTATCATTCTTACTCATTTGTCATTACGTCAGTGTAATTTAATTTTGCTTAATTCCTTCGTCATTTTGCATTGGTTGTTTGTCTGTTATTCGGAAAGTCAGAATACTACGTGTGAGTTAAACTTTTTTCAGTGTTTGCAAGAAAGAAATTGGAAAGGACAAAGTGTGAGTCCGGAATATATAATCACGTCATAAGTTATTGTTGATTGTTAATTAAGGGTAAATATAAATATAATATTACAAAACTGCCAGCAGCGAACACCTTCAACCTTCACCTGCCAACGTGTGATTTATATAGATGCTTTAACGTTGGTAAGACTTTCCATTTTAAATAGCTTTCATTTTAAATTTAGTCATTCGGGGTTATAATTGTACTTAGTTTGTTGTTTGTAATTGTCAGTTGTACATATGTACAACCCAGGATGTATTACGATGGCATTACCTGAAGAATACTTTTCATTTTGTTTGCATAGTCAATAGTGTACGACCACGGGAAGTGAATAGTCAGCAGTAACCGATGGCTACTACGGATGGAACGAATTCACAACCCCAACCGGCTCCAGTTTCTAATATTGTGGTGGGAGCTGGGGAGCTATGGGGTCCATACAGAGATATGCAAGAACTCATTGATAGAACTGTTCTAAACCCAACTCCGGAAAATATCTCCGAGCTGGAAGAAACACTAAAAGTTCATAAGCCGGATTTTGTCTCTCTTCTGTTAACGAAGGTTAGTAGTGTATGACGTATTCTGTAAATTTCTAAATTTTATAAGCAGGCCATGGCCTGCTGTTAATATTTCCGCTGTTGTATCACGTGCTTATATGGTTGATGTTCTATATACTTGATAGCCCCGCTCGCAAGCTGACAGGGATGAACTTAAGAAAGGAGCAACCGAGGGAATATACCTTAGGGGTCACGAAGCAAAGAAAATTCTACAAGCAAGTATCATCCAGGAGGCACTAATTATGTCTGATATGTTTGAAATTAATGAGTTTCAGGCTTTAGATCTACTGACTGTCGGTACGGAATCTTTTAAAATTAGTAAAGAAGTGTATATGTGAAATTCTGGTTCAGTGTTTATCGTTTATGCGGTGCTAATTCTTTAAATATTATGTTAAATGTAGCTGAAGCTGAGCAAGAATGTCATCCTGGTTGGGGTCGAGGCTTGCTTGCCGTGTTCATGTTTTACGAAGGTAGAGCTGCTATGGTTAGCTCATTTGTATCTCTTCTACAGGCCATACCCGGATTTACATGGTCGTCGAGGGTTCCGCCAAAAGTTATTGACTTGTTCCAGAATTTCCTTAATCAAGTGTTTCAAGAAGACATGATTGATCGCATATTAGGTAATAGTAGTCGGGTACTTGTTTCTTTTCTGCTTTATTCCACTCAGTTGCAACACTGATTAAATATATCTTGTCTTTTTTAATTTTTCGCAGAATTACTTTCGAAGTACAAGATGAAACCTCAGATAGAAATGCTGGACGCGAATCTTGCACTGGGGGACTGGCGGCACCGTGCAAGTGTAATTAAGTTTATTGAAAAGATTCGTGAGGGTCTTGCGCAAATAATATTTTGCTGGTCTGCTCAACGTGGTCTTGTGTGGAAAGAAGCACTAAGGTAATTTTTTGGATTATTTATTTCGTTTGCTGCGATTATCATTTGAGGCTTGCTTGATACATTTCATGGAATACTTGTTGCAGAATTTTAGAATATTTGAAGACCCGCTTAATTTTGACGGACGAGTTTGAACTTGAAAAGGAGGATGTACTTCTGATAACAAGCCTGTTGTACTCACTGGATCACACTTCAGCGACGTCTTCTGTTAATCGTCAGTTTGCCATTGAGATGAAGAAGTATTGCACTGAAAATAATTTTGCAAACGGATTTCAATGTGTAGAAGTATTGGACTTGCTCAAACTAGTGTACTTTACGAACACCTACAAGTTGATTAATGAAACTCACATTACTTCTGCCCAAAGTTTACCAGCGTATCAACTTGATCCTGCACTAGCGGATATTAGCGAGGAGGACGAATTTGAGTTTCGGAAGGACATGTTTCATTTTCTGAAGTCATTTTTGTTTTCTAAACGAGAACTTTTTGCAGAAGAAGAACATGTTATGCGACGATTTCATCTGTTTACAACTGACTTTATAACCTATTTACCTCAGAAACTGAAAGATTTAAAAAATCGTTGTGAGGACGCAGCCAAAACCATCCATCTTTACAACGAACAAGGTTTGGTTCAGCCACCGAATCTTCCCCAAGACTATGAAAATTTCCTGGATTGTATGGCACTTTTCTATGCAGAAGATGAACTTGGCCTCGCTAACGATTACTTTAGCAATGATATCCAACATGCTTATTTAAATAAGTTAGTTCGATCAGTGACTGTGGATCACCCTTTCATGTTCATTCACAACGTGAAAATGTTGGCAGGTCTTGCAAGGGGTTGTCCAAGTGGTGTTTTTAATTTACTAAAACAGAATGGTCATTTCTTGTCATTCGAACATTTCTTCGATTCCATTATTAAGTATTTGGGAAGCTTTGGTAGTCAAGTAACTTTTAATGGACCTTCGGTGTACAGCAGTGATACTTATCAACGTGTTATAAACGACTCTATGAAGTTCACTGTGAACCCTGTGGAAATTGTCGGAATCTGCACATATCTGGATTTGATCGAAGTTCTCTGCAATAATTCTGATGCTGTTAAAAATTTCTTCACTTCCGCAAAATCTCAATGGCTCAAGGTGGCCATCACTGCTGGCAAAGTTCGTTCTATTCCTCGAGAAATCCGTGCCCGAATGTTAAGTGCTGCTTCTGCGATGATTGCAAAAGATGCTGTTGGAGCTGAAACTGCTCTAAACTTGTGGGAAATGTTTTACAGCACTAGACTAATTGATTACGGAAGTGGAGATTTAAGAGTGAGTTTAAGACTTTGTAGATACCTATATTAGCATTTCCGACTTATGCGATTAAATACGAACTTGTAGTATATGGTGCATGCATTTCTGGCTATAAATCGTTAACATAATAATATGTGAAATTAATAATTTGCAAATTTAGGATGAACTCGAAGATAGGGAGTCCAGGCTTGAATCCTATTCTTTAACCATTGGACTGCTCAAACTAATTGATTCCCTTATTGAAGCACGGTTTGGCGTCAGCAGTTTGTCCCCTTTGGAACTGAACTTTAATGCACAAATTGATAATGGTGTGCTGCAACCTTACGTGTCATTCGTTCGAGATTCTGTACTCCTCAAAGTTGGGTATCGGTCCTATAAGTCTATCTCAGAAAGGTGGGAATTGGCAACGCTTGCTATGGGCATTGTTTCTAAGCTATTGGATTATGTCCCTGCCCTTATGCTTCAAATGCTCTCTGATTCGCCGTTGCACCGAATGGTAATTTTCTTGATACCTCCTGAGTTTTTGATGCTTTTTAGCTGGCAATTCAATCTCATTAAAGTAAGGGTTTGAATTAAATTTGTTCGTTTCAAGGTCCTGGGTGCCTTGGTAGATTGTATGAGACTCAAGGAAATGTCAGCTGGTTGGGCACCACATGTGGATAAATGCAGTCACCAATGTCTAACTCTAATTCAGCGAGTTCTATACCGTCAGCACGCTTTTTTGTACAGACGGGAGCTGTCGTCTGGAAGGGTGGGTGTGCTCTATATGTTTGATTTGATTTTGTACCTACAAAATATTTAGTTGCTATTGAAATCAGAAGTTTCATACTGCATACTTTAACTTATAACATATGTTTACAGCAAGGAACAGTTATCGTGGGAATTCATCAACTAATTATGAAAGTTTTACCGGATACTAGCAAGCCGGATTATCTGCTGGCCGTTGTGAAGTGGGTTATATTTTTAAATATTACTTTACTGCTCCATGATTACAATGGTGTATCTATTTCTGAATTTATTATTTACATTCACAGGTTCATTGACCTCATGTATCCGAGTTCTCATCGCCATTTGGCTCTGGACATTCTGGTTATGATAATTGCTGGACATGGTGATATAGACTCACATGTGTACTCTGCAGTTACATCTGAGCCAACCGTGGCTGCTATTCTTCGACAAACTCTGTGTGAGTTACTAGACGATGTCAGTTCTGCTCCAGAAGTGAAAAAACTCGTTCTCCAGCTGATGCGCTCCAGCATTATTCATCCGTCCCCTAATCTTGCATTATATCTTCTCGGAGCGGACAAAAAAATTGATTTCCAAAATCCTGGTGAGATATACTAAAAATTCATTCTTCCTTTTTTTGCATTTTATAATTACAACTTTTCGTGATCGTTGATGTGGATTATTTATTTTAAGGAGTACAAAACAACCCACGGACAATGCTTCATGCAATCTTAGACAATGCCGTAACCACTCCAGAATCATTTTTAACTTTATTAATTTTCATGAGGGATTCGCGATTATCTTCAAGCCTTCTGCGGTATCTAAGAACGAACCAGTTTTTTGTAAAAATTCTTGCTAAAGAATTTCCACCCCCGCAGATGCAAATGCACTGTGTCGGGCATTTTTTGAAATGTGTCGCTTTGGAGCTAAATAGTACCAAACAGCCTGGTCCTTTAGCTCATATTTTAGTTGGTCAAGAAAGGGGCAAGTTTCAAGACATTTTGGAAAGGATCGAGATGCAGTTGCAGTCACTGGATATTCCAAACTTGGAGTTTTTCGATCCCGGTCTAGTAATTCAAGTAGGTGGCTCAGTCAGATGATAAACTTTTACACATTTTAAAAGAATGAGAAGTTAAGTATCCAACTATAAATGTACCGTATTGTAACAGGCTATGAAAACATGCGAATACAATGACCGAGAACTGAATACTAAAATAGTACGCCTGGATGTGCTGGAAACTTTATTGCGGGATGAGATAGCCAAACTGGAAAAAAGTACTGTTTTACGGCTTCGAAAAAGCGTGCACAATGAAGCTAAGGTAGCTAAGCTTACTCAGTTTACCAGCTCTCATTACAGTAAAAATTACTGAAGGTGGAATACTAAATAATCATCACCTTTTTTTTCCCAGGAGCTTATTAGTTTCGCACGTGAACTGAATGCAGCTCGACGGCGAGAGGCTTCTAAAGTACTAATGTTTGATGGCTGGAAGCAGTGTCTGGAAATTCTTCTGCTGAACCCAGCAGCTTTAAAACTTGCAGGGGTCGGCTTTGTAACGAGTATCCTCCGTTTAATTTTGGACAAAGTTAGGGGTACAGTGGGTCCATCAGAACATTTTCTTCGATTGGCAGCAGAAACAACTCTGACTCTTTGTGCTGTCATCCGTAAACTTCACTCAGAACTCAAGGGACCTACGTTGAACGTCATTTTAAATCACCTGTGTGCGTGGGTTCCGGACGAACAGCATTCCGCTGTACGTACTTACCTGTACGGTTCTATTCACTATGTTGTCGACATGATCCGGGATATTGAAGGTGTTGCTACGAGTCAGTCCTCTTTTGCTCAAATAATTGATCATCTTTGTCGAGATGTGGCACAGTCCAGTGATTTTGGGAAGCTACAAGCCATGTATTTAATGGGAGAGATTATTCGATGGACACACTCAAGAAGTTTGGGAGGCTTTGAAGTAAGCACATTGCCGTCGTCCCGTACCCTTACCCAGGCAGAGTCACCTGGAGTAAGCCACTTGGCCTCAGGGAAGTCACGATCATTCCGTGAAGGATTTTCTAACGTGAGCGGAATATTTACCCGGGGTAGTCCGACGTCTAGAGCTAGTTTAAGCTTGACAACACCACATCGCTCTCTTACGGAAACCCAACCATCACGTTTAACACCTACGACTACCCCAAGAACGCCAGCAGCCGTAGCCAGTCGTGCCAAGTTCTCGTCTACTCCACATGCTTTTGCTGTCGGGGACGCCCACAGAACCCTTAACGTCTCAAGTTTTTATAGTCCAACGGGACGAGTGTCTGCTTCGTTCAGATCAAGCTTTCGTAGTGGAGAAAATAAAGAAAACACGGATGAAAGTAGTGAGGAAGAAGAAGAAGAGCCAAGACGTAAGAGTCTCCTAGACTGTACTTCACAAGATATATTTGATACTACTAACGTGACTTTGGGACGGGGAAGAGGGGATGAGGCATCTACGGGGAAAGTTACAACAAGTCGAAAGCTAGCATTAGCTTCCTCAGTGCAGTCTAAGAAGGCTTTAGACAGTTTATCAAGTCTGAGCCTATCGCAATCTGTGTTGATTAATCATATGCACACCAAAGGATATTTGCGAGGGCTTGTGGATGCATTACCACTTGTGGATGACCCGCTACTCATGCAGCTATTTTCTGACCGACCGGATGCAACTCATATGCGGGCTTTACTATTATTTGAAGCTAAGATGTCTTTATTTTGTCGAATGGCTTGGGCTGGAATTCAACCAACTTTGTATCTGGTGGATGTAAATGCAATTCTTCGTCTGGCTGATATGTCAGTGTTTGACATTAATTTTCTGGATGAGCAAGATAAAACGGTTTCGACGCGAGAAGAAATGAACAAGTCCATGGCCGGTGATAGTCTTAGTAGAGGCGCCGCCCCTATTCCAAATAGAAAAAGCAGAATGGAAACACTTTTCTCCAGTTTCCTCAAATTCTTTATCGCAATGGTAACATCTGCACCTAAGAATGTAATGATCGTTGACCAGGTATGAAGCGATTTATTGTCTTTAAATTTTGTTAATGCTACTTTGTGTGCGTGTTGTTTTAATTCCTCATTTGGATGAATGAATTTAAAAAACTAATTGACATTTTTTTAAACAGATTTGGCATTTTATTTCTGTCCACGACTATGCGTTAGCGACTACAATAAGTTCGAGTGTGATTCATCAAGACGAGTACAAATCCTCTGCCTTCTTATTCACATCTCTCATGGCTAAAATTGCTAAGAAAGTTCCTCCAAATTCTTTTAAAATTGTAAGGAACAAAGCGACAGTCTTCACCCGAATGCTTGGAATTTTGAAACAACAA
This sequence comes from Dicyrtoma fusca, assembly GCA_034695205.1. Lineage (NCBI taxonomy): Eukaryota > Metazoa > Arthropoda > Collembola > Symphypleona > Dicyrtomidae > Dicyrtoma > Dicyrtoma fusca. Next base: position 14,431 of record JAQFZC010001513.1, on the reverse strand, counting down.
GGAATGGAAAATTTGTCCAGTGAAAATCGATTGGTTTTAGTTCGCGATGCTTTATTGTTTCTATACAATCACGCCTATAACACAGAGGCAACCAAGGATCAAGAATTAAAGAAGAGCGGACGATCCTGTCGTATCGTGTTGACTCGTCAGTTTGATATCATGGTTACCAAAGGCAACCTTGATCATGAAGTTTCTCTTGGACTGATTTTGAAGTTGGTTCGAGACTCTCTGTGCCGATTGCATGCACCGAATACAATTCCGACGGAAAAGACGATGGAGTGCCATGCCTCTATTGTTGAAATAGGTCTTTCACTCGCTTACAGCCATGCCGAAATGTTTTTACAAGATCCTACAGTTGGTGCGTATGAACCTGGGATGGACGAAGTGGAAGTAAAGAACTTCCAGCAAGAGCTTCGTAATGTTGTAGAAGATTATTTTGCTATTGATTTAGCGTTACATAAGGTATGTGTTCCGTTCAATTTCAAACACATTACATAGTGTGGGGCAACTGCACAATTCTCGAGATGAGAGTAGTATTATTAATGTTTTTGAATATTCTTGCTTAGGAAACCATGTCTGGGAACTTCACTGAAACAATGATGCACAGAATTCGTCGACTTGCTCATTTACCGTCATGAAGATACAACTACAAGATTTGTAATTATTGTACTCATTAAATATCAATTTGTTCATTCACTTCCTTCGTTTCACATAACGTTATGTTTCTATAATTTTTTCCTAAAGCAGTCGCGTATAAAGCTAAGAGCAAACATATAAGTACGTGCAGTTTAATAAAAACATGATCTATAATAAATATTTGTTGATATAAATATGTACGTAACTGTTGTTGTTGCTTTACTATTGAACGGTTGGAGAAAGTACTTAAAGGATTTGCTAAACCATTTATCATTGGCAGCATGTGCTTTTAGACTTTATAAAACATGTAATGTACTTTCAAACTGAAATATGGTTTTGTTTTTGCTATTTTGAAAACAATTTTTATTGAAAACTTGAAGATTGAAGAAGAAACTTGCCTTATTGAAATTAATGCTTACAATTTCCTTAAAAACATGCAAGTTTAAACCAAAATATTTTTCTGGTACATACATAGTTTTAATTACTCTTACTAGATGCAGCTTGGATTCAAATCAAAATCTATTGATTATTTTTCTATAGCATTATCTGCCAAAACTTAAATTACATTGCACTGGTTAACCTTAGTAAATGCATAGAAAATAGTAACATTTTGTTTTATTCATCAGTGATGGATATGTGAAGCATAAATTAGTTATTATTAGGCCTTTTAAAAAACACAAAAATACCACTTTTTGCTCCTTTCTATGAACGTCGATAAGACACCTTGTTTTTGAAACAAATAAGATGTACTTTTTAACTTTTTAAAAGCATGTCAATAGAATAGCCTGGTCAAAATAGTACATAGTAAATCTGGCTACACCATCCTTGCTTAAATAGTACATCAGCCCGGATATACCGGCTAATTTTATGTTTTATAGCAAGAAGCCCATACATTACAAAGTTGTAGCAATGATTAGCTTGGAACATCGGCTAGAAATATCGTGAGTGTATCTGCTTAATGACCTGAGTCCCACTCGGACATTTGATTGAGACCATTTTGCAATTACATACTTACACTCACGATATAAAGGCATAAATAAAATATACATCAAGGCAAAAAAGGAAACCTCAAGGGGCAAAGAAGTAAGGCCGTATTTTCAGGAAATAATTACATAACCCAGTTATCCAGTGGATAGTACTTTCGACGCTCAATTAGTTTATGTACACTCTACCAAAAAATCATCAGGACCGCATCATTTTGGGGAAAAGTGAGCCCATTTTAAATAGTTAAAAACGCATCATTATGATGAGGTCCACATTTAGCCCATGTTAATTCCCTATCTTATGAAGAAACTCATCTGGATCCCATCTTTTTCTCATCATTATGATGCATTCTAACGCATCATTATGTTCCGTTTATAACTATTAAAAATGGAGAAGTAGCTTTTTCGATAACTACAACTGAATACCTTAAATCTTCTGATAGTACCACGGGGAGAAGCATCTGGACCTGGGAACTGACCTCAAGACTCAAGACCCTGATACGATTAGAGATTTTAGAACAAATTACTGCGTATGTATAAGAGGCCAAAGACCCTGGTGGTACTATTGGAAGTTGAAGCCCATCAGAACAAAAAGATAGGATTTCCTTCAACAAATTAAAGCTATGCATACTTAATAGGTGGAAAATGCTTGTTAAACGCACATAAAGGGTTCAAAATGGCTTAAAAACTCAAATGTTTTTACTTTCCTCTGTCCTAGGGATCAAAGCTTATTATAAGAAAAGTATTCTTCATTCATAGCCCGCATCCTGGCGATTTATTACCAATTTTTATTTCAAAGCCTAAACGACTGCAGGACAATAGGACGGAAATTATTTAAGAAAAGAAAGTTTATTTCTACAAAACACCTGTAACCGCTTTGCCTTCAGATGTGATCAATTCTCTAATAGTTATTTATTAGCTGAACAATTTTTTGTCTTAACAATTTGTAATCTAAAATAAGTTCGTATGGTATGCATTATACCTATTTGAGTGCTGATGCTGATGGTACTATTTTGTCCGGCAATCCCGTATGCTGTCCATACTTCACATGTACATAATCATATGGACTTTGGACAGGGATAATTATTGTTGCTGCGCGTGATCACTGATCACTGAAACATTTGTCTATACATAGTTTGTTTTAGACTTGGAGTCCAAACGTTTTCATTTCATATCATGTCATATAGTTATCTATCTACACACCCAATAGGTTGGCTGTATTCCCATTGCGTGTGCTCCTACACTGACATCCATCGTCATTAGCAGTTGGTTTTATCAATGGAAGAGTAAAAAAATGCCAGCTGAAATTCCAGTTTCATCATTTGTTCCTGGCACCGTACATTATTGTTGCTTTAGTCGGTTTTACTCATTCCAGTTTTATTCGGTTTTTTAATCAAGTTTCCCTGAGTGCGTCCGCCATATTATTCGATGTTAAATGTAGTACCAATTGATTATGTATACTTTGTAATTTTTATTTAAATAGCGGGAGAAAATCATTCATAATTCATTGAACTCATAATTTACGGTAGGCACAATGTTTTATTTACATCTGATTCCGTACGTTTTTTTCTGGGCAGTAACAACAATTTCACACGCGGCAAACTTATTCTTCTCTCTAAAAACAGGATCGGTGGTGTTAAGACGCCTTTTTGTCTCGCATAGGTTTTAGGTTTAAACATTTGTGCTCCATTCTGACAAGAAAACATTTTACAGGGCTAAAAATGTATTCAGTACAACTTGCCCAAAAAAACAACTAAAGCGTCTCATAGGGACTTTATAATGCATAATATTATGATTACAAAATATGCTCGCCTCGCTCTTAACATCCGGTGCAATTTTTTAGCTTCCTTTTTACGTTCTACCACCCGTTAAATAAAGTAAAAACTCTTCGACACTCGCTTCGTCTTGGAAATGTGTTTCAAAAGAGACCAAAACCTTTTTATGTATTCGGTTGTCAAATTGCAGAGCTACTCGTTTATGTACATGTAACTCGGATACCAAGGATTAATTGCAAAATTAATTGAAGTGACCAGCTGAATTCCACAGCTAACTGTGGGTGCTCCATGGATGCTTGCATACATACAGACTCTTTTACATGCATTATTTCACTCTCATGATTCTCTGTAAACCCAATTTTAATTGGTGATCTGAAAATGTACAAGTATGTACGTATATTGTTTGTATATTGCATGCGTTCTGATCATCCACTGCAACGGTGAGATCACTTGGAAGTAAAGTGATGGATGCCTCAACTATATAGGGATGTGGGTATGAATAAAACGAGTAAAATAAAATACAATGCTGCATTTTTTTTCTCACCATACATCCCCCCAATATCAACGATGCTATCAATTCGCTTGCTATCCCTGGACTGTCAACTGTTCACAGGGTAAGAACTTCCTCACGTTTGGTTTGTACCTACGTATACATACCTGCGTATACTCACAAAAAATGGGAACATGCGAGACCGAGGGGTGCAGGAGTAGTACGTACATACTAGTAAACGAATGCCATATGCTTTGCTCTATGTGGATCCGAAATTAAATGTAAGGATACATTGTATAATTAAAATATTATATTAATATATTCACGGCAAAACATGGGACAAGGAAAAACCGGGAAGCATCGAGGACCAGTCAGTCGGTGTCGGTAGACTGGAGAGCTGGAGAAACGGTTCCAGTGGATTTTGTTTAGACACGAGCCTGTAGGTTGGATTAACCTTTTTGAAACGGTATGTATATGGTGTATATCTAGTTTTACACCTCTTCGAAAATGCTAATTTATAGTTTTGACCCCTGTGAAATTGTTAATTTTTAGTTTTGACCATCTTTAGAAGTGTTAATTTCTAGTTTTGACCATCTTTAGAAGTGTTAATTTCTGGTTTTGACCATTTTTAAAAGTGTTATTTACTAGTTTTGAATGTTTTTGAAAATGCATAAGCTTATTATTTGTATACCTTCTGAAAATGTTAATTGCCACATATACTTTTGACCTTTTTAAAAATGTTAATTTGTAGAATAAACACTTTTGCAAAGCATTCTTTCCATGGTGTCCCAGTTGCGATTGCGAACAGGTTAAAATATTGGACGTAGAGCAGGGCCTGGAGTGAAAAGTTAAGAATCCCGGTCCCCGTACCTCGCCTCGCCTTTCCTCCGTTCTGCAACCGATAAATTCGACTGGGTTCCGTAGCCTGGACCGTAGTGTGTGTGTGTGTGTGTGTGTGGACTTGAAGTTGAGCGGGTAGAGTTAGACTTCCCAGTCAGTATTTGTTGGTGAAGAGAGGCGAGTTGATCATCTCCTCCTTGTCTCCTCCTCCGTCCATCTCCTCGGTCCTTCATCCACCGAGATCTCCCTTTTTTTCACCTCTCTTTCTCCTCCACATTTCATTCACTGCAATCGGCAATCCAAAGAATTTTTTTTCTACTTGTCTGCTCCCCGTGTCCCCCTCCAGTCCAGGTCTACAGAAAGATATTCTTAGCCAGCCTCACTCACTACTCTCGCATTCGATTTTGAATCTTTGAGTCAAAACTTTCAACTTGCGAACAACTGACAACTGATTTATTCCTTTGAGCTGAAAATCCTTATATTGTACAGCAGCAGCTGCCTTCAAGGGCTCACAGAGTACATTTGAAACCTTTTGAAGGGAACAACGTTTACAGTAGTAGTGTTGTGAGGATAGATAACGTAAGGCTACAGCCTCATTTGGAAGATCGAAGGAATTGAGTATTGCATAATAATAATATTTATGTGTATGCACATCTATGTACATACGGACGTATGTAGAAGATGTGCTTGAAGAGAATTACATCTGAAAATGATTTCAATTTCAACATTGCTCGCATCCCAACGGAAGAAAAAGTTCTTTGTGTCTATTGTTGTTGTTGCCTTTATTAGGCCGTGCACTGCTCTCACGTGCTCTTGACATTCCTTCGTTCGTTCGTACGTTGTAAACAGAATCTTCAATTCAAGGCATGGCCAGGACCGTTTAAAGTAAGTTCTGTTCTATTTTCCAGTTTTTTTAACTGAAAGTTTATAACTTTGTTTTGAAATTGAAATAATTGTTGTCCACATAATGTACGTATATCACTATATATATCCCCACAGTAGTCAATTAGCCACTCAAAATTCAGTCTAAAAATGAAATCTTTCTGTATAGAGATTTAAATGTAGTTTTTTAGTATTTAAGGACGTTTGCATACCATGAAAGTGGTTTCTTGTAAAACTATGGTAGAAGTAAATTGTATTTACTCATGTTTTTTTTCCCTGGATTTCCTGGTTCACCAAATCACCGATAAATGATTGAATTGACTATAGTATTTAATTTAAATCTAGAACACTTGCATAATAATTATTTTTAGGGTTGGTTTTAGAGTCAGTGTTTTTCAGTACAAAAGTTGTATCTCCACGCTTTCTCTTGATTATTTTAACCTATTCGGAACTGGGAAACCACCAGTGAACGTACGATTTACAGCAGTTCTTTTTCTACAAAGCAACTTTTTTGAAATGGTCAAAACTAGAAATTAACGATTTGAAAAAGGTTAAAACCACAAATTAACATTTCCAAAAACATTCAAAACTAGTATCACACATTTTCAAAATGGCCAAAACCTAGAATTGAACAAAGCCACATTTTTAAAAAGGTCAAAAACTATAAAATAACATTTTCAAAAAGATCAAAACTTGAAATTAACAGTTTCAAAAGGTGTAAAACTGTATAAATTACCGTTTCGAAAAGGTTAAGAACGTGCAAATAAATAATGAGGCTGATTAATAATTTTAAAACTCGTATATCCCTTATAAAAATGTGCACACAAAATGTGAGCTTTATTAGGGTGCTAAAGAATAAAATAAAATAGCTACGGCATAGAGATAGACGGGATAAGGGCAGGGAGCGGGAGAAGTGGAGCTCCGTGCAAGCGATGGGAAAGGGATGTCATGACCAAGTCTAATGTGATAATAACATGGTATGACTGTGAAAGTACGGTTGACTCCTGCCAAGTCTACACGAAGTTGACGAAACTCCCTGGAGAGAATAACTAATCAGCACGGTAATAGTGTAGCTCAAGTAATCGAGCCAACAAAGGAGCACACTCACATAAAATGAAATGAAATAAAATGAAAATGCGTGATCGATTCACATTTTATACTCATTTGACAGAAGACTTGTAAAAAAAAAAGAGCCCTCGTGCTATTTATTATCACATCATCACATGCTACACAGTCCTATGTACATACGTCTATATGGAAAAGATATTTAGGTGGAAAAATATACTTTAGAGGCACACACACACATGCGGTTGGCTTTATTATTGCTTATCACTTCTTTGTCGGATGTACATAGCTTTCCGTACGCAAAGCCCTGGGTGGTGTAAGTAGCAAAGGCAAAAACAAATCATCAGCTACACTGCTATCATAATCGTATCACAAATAACGTCTCTTAAGAGGCAAAAGGATGCGCACCCAGAAAAAGACGAAATACCCAAATATTTCCCAATTTTTATAGCACTTACATGAGTACGAGGCGCTATTCATATGCTTTGAAATTTGAAATCCATCATCTTTGTAGATTTAAAGAATATGCTAATAAAAAAAGGAGAAATTGTCCATCGTTTTTGTTTTAGTTTTTATGGATACGCGTCATTTTGCATCTTGAGGAGGGAAATTATTATGTAACAGTCATTGGAAGTTGGAAAGATTAAACACTCACAACTCAAAAGCAAAACACATAGTTTTTCATCCCAATACCTATTTTCCCCCGTCGCTCGTGTTCAACGGCTCAATATAATGTAAGTAGTCACTACTGCTGTAGTAAAGCCCACTGCTGCTGGACTTTGTGTAATATCACTAACTCTATGTATTTACTAGATTCTACGTACCTATACATACTTATTATGGTACTGGTAGTAAAAAGGGCCCTATATTGATAGTGTATAGCTTCATTCCCCCTCTCATCCGCACAAACTACGGAGGGACGGAATGGCAGCTGCTACTTTTACTACTCTTTAAAGCTTTACATACACGCATGCAGAGAGCCGAGGGAGCTTTCACCAGTCTGCCTTTTTAAACACTCACGCTACACATAAACTATGCAGTCTGCATCCGAGTCCTGTCCGTAGTTACCGGCATAAGAGTCCAAAAAAGGTCATCTGATATGTGTAGGAAAGCTCAGGGAATCTACAGAGATTGTGGCTTTTCGTCCTAGACTGTATATGTAGGTCCAGGTAGGCTTTTATATCCAGGTTAGACTGTGAGTAGCAGAATCTCTACAGATTTGTTAGGCTGTGTTTAGGATAAATGACCCCTTGTGAACCTCATACAATGGAATGGTAATGGGCTCACATCACCTTGTGAAACCTAACGAATCCATTCAGATCCTCTGCCCTATACAATCCCACCAACTCTGACTCTAATCCTTGGTTCTAATCTATTTCTCAGCCGATTCCTGTATTTTATGCATTCTTACACTCTCCAATAAGGAACGCAACGTCTCTAACAAATCTTTCTGGCTAGCCTCAATGCTCTAAAAACCAATCCCGTAAGCACATCGTCGGCTATAGAGCCATTCATAAAGTACCTACGTCACAATCTTTGGGGGGGAATCGTGGCTTGACTCAAATATTATGTGGCTGCCAAGTATTTTAAAGGGAATTCAGGGCTGTTTTAGAAATAAAGAAGAAAACTCGTAACTATATAGGTACTCAATTTTTTAAATGACAGTGAAAGCGATTCCATTCAAATTCTTGCACTGGACCTCACTAACCTGTGCTTGTCCTTCACTCGGCTTACTTAGTACTTTCTTATGTATGTATCTATGTATGTAGTTATGAAAAGATTTTATAGCCTTTGAAGGAAGCAGGACTGCAAAAGAAATGTCGAGTTCTATACTTTCTCTCCACATCACCTTTAGGTCAGTAATGCATGTAATATCCCTCACACATTAAAGACACACACACCCGTCATGCTTGGATAATTTCAGACTTTGACTCTTTCAGCGATTCCAGCCCAGTCCCAGTCCCAAAGGCACAGGTAATTATGGAAACGCGGTGAAAGTAAATTGGACTCTGAAACTCCGTGTGAACTCTTAACATCCATAGTTGAATTGCCTAAATAATAAATAATGGACAATACGATAGTATAATCAATAAAGCGTGGAAAACAGAAGACAGGCTGACTTTTGGATGGAAAAGCAGAAGTAGCAAAGGAAATGTATAGTATATTTTGACTGGTGTATCATTTCGGGTACAGGACGGCTATATGTACATACAACATAGCCTTGCCTACTTATGCGTATGTACATACATATACAATGGTGTGGGAATTCCGATTCAGTTTTTCGGAATACTGAATATATATTTATATGTAGACAGTTGGCATTTGCCAATGTGATTTCAGATTGATTGATTTTATATACCTTCTTTTAATGGGCTTCAATGCTGTCTGACTACAAGAAGCGAAAGGCGAGACAGAAAGGATATGTTACAAAGATTTACATAAGTCAAAACTTGAGCTTTCTCTTCTGACAATCCGTCTCCATCCAATTCTTCCATTTCACATTCCTTACTATGCTCTATGTGCTGTAACAGGGACTGAAGCCAGTCAAGGGATTGTACTCTCTATTCCTTGATCACCATCATCTTGACAAATGTGCTTCATTTTATGCAAGTTGATTACTCATGCAAATTGCATTCTGATTTATAACGCCCAAAAAAATCTGGCAGACAAACGATCATTTTTTTTGTCTCTAAAAAATGTTGAATATTAATTTAGTCCAATAAATCTGTAAGGCAATAGCAATCTTTCATAAAGTTCAGGGTTTCTATTTTTCTATAGTGTATGTATGTATAGGTAAACTTGTTTAAGACTTTGTTCAGGGTCAGGGTAGATACAATACTTATCTCTTTATATGTAATTGATCTTTCCTCCCTACATGTTTCAGGATTGACTTGATGTTGAAGAAAGGACTGCTTTTTAATTGAATGAATCACCATGCCTTTAAAAAATGGAAATTAATTAGAAATGTATTAATTTATTATGGATTCCTACAGGAAGTTGCCTCTGAATATTGGGAGGGATAATGCCACGAATAAAATACCGAAAGACAGTCATCATAGTAGCTTTGGCTTGCCTTATACTTGTAGTCCATGAGTATCATCAGTTCTGGCCCCCTAGAGATCGAGATGATCAAATTCTCCTTGCTACCAGTAACGTAATTAAAGCCATTGGGACTCGAAATGCAACTGCATTAGTTCTTCCGGATCAACGAACTGCTATTTACCAGCCGTCGTTAAAGAACTGCCAGGTACTGCTACGTAATATTATTATCCTAAAGAAATGGAAGATTCCTCGTCGGTTGCTATAATAAAAAACAATAGTAATAAAATAAAAATCACAAGCAATGGTAGACAGCAGTGTAATATTTATGGGCAATGGGCATCATTTCGTGTGCTGAACAATGTTAACGGATAAAATGAACGATATGTTTTTAATGCTTTGTTTTTTAGAATTCTGGCTCGGATATCTTTGCCCTACTAATGGTGATCTCTTCACCTGAAAATCGAGAACGACGAGATGTGATACGATCCACGTTAGGCACTTTCATGGACCATAAGTCAAGTTCTAGCACAGGTCAAACAGACGAGAAATTAAAGCTTTTCTTTTTTGTTGGCCTCTCCAGTAAAATCTCACAGGTAAGAGAGAAGTAGTACATGAGTTGAATGGATGAATTGAAGTTTCTAGTCGGGGTTTCTAGGGAAAACAAGTGAATGAAATTACATGCGAATATAGTTGACTAAAAAATATTACTGAATATCGTCTGTGTAAATGCAATTTGTCCCAAGTCCAGTGTATGCTTAGTTGCAAAGTGTCCCAAGTCCTTATAATGCAAAATAGCATTATGTGACAAAACTAGTGATTGACACTTTTTCAAAACGGTCCAAACTAGTAAATAACACTTTTTAAAAACAGTCAAAACCAATAAATAACACTTTTTAAAAACAGTCAAAATCAATAAATAACACTTTTTAAAAACAGTCAAAACCAATAAGTAACACTTTTTAAAAACAGTCAAAACTAATAAATGACACTTTTTCAAAACAGTCGAAACTAGTAAATAACACTTTAAAAACAGTCAAAACTAATAAATGACACTTTTTCAAACATGGAAAATAACATTATGTGGACTTGGGACATATTGCAATTAAGCTGAGACTGGACTTGGGACAAATTGCATTTACACAGACGATATGTGGATTATCAGGACACACTCCAGGAAGAGTCGGAAATCTACGGTGATCTTGTGGTGGACAATCTGGTGGAGACATATTTAAATTTAACACTCAAGACTTTGCGGATGCTCAAGTGGACCCTTGACAATTGTCGAGAGGCAAGGTACATCGTCAAGATTGATGACGACGTTCATTTGAATGTAGCCAAGTTCATCGAGTATCTTGAGGAAGTACCTGAGGGGGACTCCGGCCTACTCATTGCCGGACATAAATATAATGAAATTTCCATTGACAAAGATCCCTACTCAAAATGGTTCACACCCAAATTCCTTTGGCCTCAAGAGAAGCTGCCCAACTTTGTGGCGGGTTTTTGCTACATTCTAGGAATGGAAGCTGTGCCAAAAATATATAATGCTAGTCTCCACTCCCCCCTGTTTCATCTTGAGGACGTCTTTCTCACGGGGATCATCGCCTCGAAGACACTTAATATGAAACTGAGTCACATCCCGACGATCCTCACGTACTGGGTCCCCATCTACAGCCTCTACACCACTGCCTGCTCCTTTCAAAAATATATGGTCGTTCACAACGTGGGACCCGGTCATCTCAGTTGTTGGAATGCTTTCAACTCCCCAGACTTTGACTGCGGTCTCAAGCCCCTATTTTTCTATTGTTAAAGTAAACAAGACGAGTTCTTCATGTTTATACCTGGCTGTCCAAGGCTCACTTGTGTATGTCTAATTACAATTATTTTTTAGTTTAGTCTTAAAATGTACTTCAAGAACTCTTGGGAGCCTCAAGCACAATACGGCCGTTCCCCGTCCCTGGAACCGTTGACAATGGTTTCAGGTGACATCTTTCAATTTGCTTTCATACACTTTGATCTGCAATATTTGCATTTAGTTTTAGTTGCTTTTTCTAACAGTGAGTTAAGCCCATAGAATGCGGTGATATGGGAGGATAGTGAATCTACTACGCAAAGAAAAAAGACATTTTAGAATTTCCAACGACGAGTTTTTTTAAGAAAATACTAATGATAGGAGACGATTTTAATTTGAATACAATTTATTATTCATAGTAATATTATTATTATTATAAGTACATATTTTAGTAGTGTGGTGGTAACTGGAAAAGAAGCCTGAAGGACAGGTATAGATCGATCCCCCAATCCTGGCAGTGTCTCTACCATATACCATGACACCGTCTGTTGATAGGGAAAAAGACATAGGAACAGGATATGCCATTAGATTCAACAATCATGGAACATTCTGGTCAACTAATTAAATTGTTGAAGAAAAAAGAATATAGTAATATTACCCAGAAGTGACGCTTCAATTTTCGATTTCAACCGGCCCGATATGCTTAATATTACTTTGTGATATTTTAGGTGTAGTAGTTTGTTTTAAAATAGGTGTTTTATTGTTACCCAAATTGCCAAATAAATGAACTCTTAATTATTGTTATCGTTGTTTGCTATAAAGAATGCCGAATATAGTGATTTGGAGATGTTCCGTTCTAATTACCTACACATGTAAGTAAGTTATGTAATATTCTATTAGTTAAGAGCGGTTCTGCCGAAGATGTGTTACATTTAATTCAAACAGTTGAATTAATAATCCAGCTCATAAATTGGATACTCAATCAAACTAGCGCATAAGATATTACGATGATGGTTTGCAATGCCAAAAATACATTATGTGAGGCATTATAGATCTGTAAAATATGTGTGTGTATGAGGATAAGTACGTACGTAGATACATTTTTATCTTTTATTACCAATTTCACAAAACAAACCTAACCCGCCCGACAGCACAGCCCCTTCATACCCCGGACTATATATCATGCCAATTCCTTCTTTAGAACTTCGTCACTGGCACCTTGACCACCTTATACATACATCTATGTATTAATATATTTATTTTTTATAAACATTTACAGTTTTTTGTAGTGTTATGACTCACCGACTACAACGTCAGTTAATTTGCATCCGTGACAATTGTGTAACTTTGAAATGTATTCTTTATATTGTGTCGTGAAAAGCATTATTTAATTATTATAATTTATTTATCTGAATCGAATGATATGATGCTTAATCAAATGTTAATTCTAATTTATAATTATTGTAAGTTATTCATAACACTTTTTATGGATTGACTTCTCTAGTCGCAACTAAGCTGAGTAAATTATCAAGAATGAACAACAACTATAAGATACTATTTATGTATACATATTCTCCAAAAAAAATTTACGGGGTCTTTTTATTCAAATAATCCGAAATCTCATACAAGCATACGATTTTAAATGCTTTCGATGCGTAGTCAAATTACACACTATACATATTGTGTTTGATTGGGAAAAACTTATGGACGTTTATATTTATGTAGTGAATGAATGCACATAATGTAATAACATTTCTTGTTAAGATTCACCTCGCCGTATGGAGATTAACATGCAAATGGTAATGACAGGTAATAACTTATTTCCCTCAATAATTATTTTAATCAGCCTTTCACAATTAAAACCTGACTTTCACCATTAGTCTCACTCGCCTTAAAGTGCCAAAGATATACATACACACCGGGCGTAGAATTTCTAATTGGATTAGATGATGTGACAGCTCACTTAATTTCCAAGTAAAACTTATTAGACCCTTGGACGAATGCAGCGTGACCCCTTATAAAGTCTCAAATAAATGTGAATATTCCTTCTGGCTCAATCCTTTTACAGGTCTTGGCTTGCAACTGAATTGCAGGATCTGTCAGAAGAAATAAAATGTGACTAATGTGACGAAGCTTCCAACTTAACTGAAAGGCCGAGTTAACTTGTCTGATAGACTCAGTTATATAAGCAGTGTGATTAAAAAACCACAGGATCAAAATGACATTGCACATTTAGTTAGAAAAAGTTATAAAATCTGTGTTGGAATGAACGTTTCGTTTTGTATGAATTTTTCAGTGACTGTAACTTGTTGCCCTTGTACAGATCATATCTTGTGATAATTGTTTCCCTTGTTTATGATGGCATCTTCATCTTTTTCTTTGTCCCGTGGTTTCCTGGATACGTTTATATGATGAGGTGGAGGCCTTGAGCGGAATCCTCCGGATGTAGAGGTCTTGGACTTGAACTGTTACAATTTATCTAACCAGTAAAACAAAGCTCTACGCTTTAGCTTTGTCAAAGCACCTTTTGTAGTGAAACAGTTCAACGATAATTATAGATAACTCTAATTAAATGTTTCTGAAATAAATTTTGTTTTAGCTTTACAATTTAGCTAATTTACTAAAATTCTTAGATTTAGAGAAACGCGTATTCAGTGAAGTCTGAAACAAACAGCTTTCAGATTAATTGTTATTTCAGCTATAAATTACATTAGCAATTACGAACACAGGAAGAGTAATCGAAATCATGTAATATAGAAGGTAGGTCAGGTTCAAACCATTTATCCCTTGTGAAATGAATGTATTTTTAATTAAAAGCAAGTGATGTGTTGCCACTGATGAACTCATGTTTTACTAGGGCTGCCAAGTTTAAAGGGTTCGATTCCCGGACGTTTTTGTAAATGTCCGGGTTTTATACTTTTTATTCCCG
>JAQFZC010001512.1:0-29474 GCA_034695205.1 Dicyrtoma fusca | reverse complement strand
AAATTGTCATGTATTTTGTTCACTGTACGCCTACAAAAACTGTCTGTAGCTGGACTGGACATTCGCTTACCACCGTCGTGGATTGGTTTAATTTAAGCCGTGACATCTGCACTGAAATGTTTAAGAGAAGATCTAAAATGGGTGGCGTTGGAGTTACAGTTCAAATTGATGAGAGCTTATTCCAAGGGAAGCGAAAAAACCGAAAAGGACGCTACCTGGCATCGGACAAAGCGCCATCAACTACCGGGGCAACTAGCAACAGCGAGACTGATGACGATGCTGAAAACAATTCTGAGAACGAAGACCACACTAACATTAAAAAGAATTATGGAGATCGAATTCAGGGACCATGGGTATTTGGTTTATGCTGCAAAAATGCAAATGGAGCATTGGATCGACGGTTTTTTAAAGTTGAACGACGGGATAGGAAAACTCTAATTCCTATAATCAAAAGAGAGGTCGAACCAGGAACTACTATCCACTCGGATGAATGGCGCCCTTACGCAATTTTAGGACAGCTTGGGTTCATCCATGAAACCGTCAATCATAGTGAAAATTTTGTGGATCCAGATACTGGTGCACACACTCAAACCATCGAGACTCTTTGGGGACATGCAAAAAAGGAGCTTAAAATAAAATGCAGAGGAGCTGATGGTAATGAGCTTTTTGAACGCAA
Organism: Dicyrtoma fusca; assembly: GCA_034695205.1. NCBI lineage: Eukaryota > Metazoa > Arthropoda > Collembola > Symphypleona > Dicyrtomidae > Dicyrtoma > Dicyrtoma fusca. The sequence goes on along the minus strand of JAQFZC010001512.1, from coordinate 28,798 downwards.
ATTGCAAGAGTACTGGTGGAGGGGCCTGAATATGGAGGACACATGGAACGCTTTTTTACGAGACATGAAGATTGTGTATTGCTAGATTATACGCCGACGTTAAGTTTTTACATATCTTACTTATACTTCATTTTAATTTCTTTACAAACTAAAGGTCTTTCTTAAGACCAACATTACACATTTAACCAACGGTCCTTTTAAGGACCACCAACACCTCCAAAGAGCAAAAATAAATGATGTTTACTTTCATTTTTGTGGTATGTTTGACCTTACTAGTGTTTTGTTTTAGCTCACCGATCCTATTGCGGCGTTCTATTGAGGCAAATGAGTGAAGAAATCTTAGTAGAGAACACACTACATCAAAAAAACGAAGTAGGTAGAGAAGGATTTTTTTAGTAGAGAACACACTACATCAACGTCAAAACTAGGTAGAGGAGAAAAATGAAGTAGAGAACACACTAAATGTCTACCCTGTTTTTAAAAACTTCTTCTTTGGTTGACCATACACGTCGAGGGGTGGGGGGGGGCCGGGTGCCACTCCTCGTTAAAAGGAAGTCGTTGGATTATTGGGAATAAATACGGTAGGGATGTACTCGAATGAACTTAAATTAGGTAGGCACATCCGTAATAAATTAGTACACGTATACGTAAGTGTAGTTTGGAGGTAAACATTCTGCTCATGGTTTACAACCAATTTAATTGCCCATAATTAAACAGAGCAGGTGTCAGTCAGCTCTGGAGAACATTGATTATTATTTAAATATCCCTAATTTTGGCTCATAACACAAAAATAATTATTTAAACCCAGTTAAGCAATTCTTTTAATGTGTTTTGTGAAATTCAATAAAGTCTGCACATTAGCTCAATGCCTTCAAATTACAAAAGGAACCTACATAATAATAATGATGTTGATGATGATGGTCGTAATGACAATAATAATAATTCAGAAAACCGCCAGAGTACATTACACACACAATGTGCAGAATAAATTCCAGCTCATTTAATGCACATATATTAACTATTAACATCGATTTGAGGTTTTCAGGCTTCAAGTTCCTAGCTTCACCGTCAACAACGAGGACTTCCATTGCAACTCATTGCAAAAAAATGAATGGCATTTTCAACTAAAGTTCTAATGTATTTTATGCCTGTGTATTTATACTCCTGTTGCTATTCTGTAGTTTTATATATGGGAATATTTTCTGTGGATTTTATAATAACAGAATGTTGAGATGTGTACGTATTGTGGTTTCGGTTTTAACTGTATTCAAAAGTTGTGCTCAATGGATAACAACATTTATCAGTAGTTTGCAACTCAACTCAACTTTAATAGCACTACTCAAGCCTTTGTGAGCTGCTTATGTTCTCAGCACAGTAGTAGTGTACGTAGTGGTAGTGTCTATAGTCTTATTTAAAGTCTAAAAGTAACAAAGGTGAAATCCCTTCAAACTCGCTGTACTTATAACTATAACTATAGCTACAGATAGCAGCCTGTTCATACTTCATCTACAAGATGTGATCTAGATACAACTCAAAATTGGAAAATATATGTACCTACCTATTACGAGGAATGAGACGGGGTATTTAAGGTGGTAGTGGTGTGAGTTGGGAGTGAAGAAAGATGGAAAACAATGGTTAAAATATAAGAATGAGAATTCTGACAGGACACTGCTGAGTGGAAATTAGCAATGAAATTGATGTGAAATTGGAGATGTAGTGTACCGGGTAGGTCCGGCCATGTCTACTGATATGTTTCCAACGTAACTATATACTTAAATATAGGCACCTACCCATCTATGTACCTTGTAGATACATATAGCTGATACCTAGCTACGTAAGTACATAGCAAAATCTAATAAGTTGTAATGGATCATCAGAAAAACTTGGGGTTCTAATTGCTTAAGCACGCCTTGTAATTGGAAGACATGCATTGTAAATTACAAGATTCAGGGCAGTTATTCTTATGAGCTCCCTTTCACACGTTTTTCCACAATGTGGCTAGATTACCATTACAGCTTTCACGACTCTCTTTTTCCCTCAGCTATTCTACGCATCATACCCTCCACCGTTCTCAACTGCCACAAATAATCATTTATATGTTACTATGAAACCCATGAAACCCCGCTACTTCACACTTTACTGCAGAGCGTAGAACAGATCTACACAGATGTACTACATACTATACTTGTATCAAGTAGCCTCTTTTAATTTTCAAAGCATAGAGACTGCCACCTAAGTACACGAATAAGAAGAGTACCAGCAACATCAAGATAGTACAATAGCCAAAGTATCTTAATAGACCTAGATATAATTTTAGATGTGAAGCAATTAAATGAACTACGAGTATGTCCTTAGAGCTTAGATGTACCTACCTACACATAGATCATAATAAGAATTTCATTTTTGCAAAACATTTTCTTAGTTTATAGTAAGCAGAATGCTATGCAAAGCTCAACAGAAGCTTTCTACTTTTTTCTCCAAATATTACTCTAATTATTGCATCAACTTTTGTGTTATTAGCCAGAAAATCCAGTAACAATCCCAGTGCTTCTTTGTTATTTCATTTTTGTGTGCGATTTCTCACATTAGTAGAGCGGGACATCAGCAATGTAGGCTGGTGGAGCGCAAGGCAACGTTTTGATTTATTTAAAAAATAATAAGAATACGAAGCTACCTTTAAAGGTATGCGTACTAAAAACTGAGCAGAAAGTTCAATTATACAGGATAAAATTGATTTATTTTTGTTTTTTTTAATATTGTTGCTTTGTTTTAATTGTAGCTGCATTGTGTAAACCACTGACCAATGAAAAACAACGATTTCAAATAAGTAGCCACAAAAGTTGTGTTGTTTGTTTCAAAGTGTAAAATTAAGGACAGGCGGCCTGTAATGGAGGTAACTTTCATTCACAACTTTCATACGTTGAAATAAAAATAAAATTACATGAATGCAATTCACTGTACCAGAATAATTTCATAACATTGCATTGCATTGTAATAAAAGTCCAACTCGTAAGAAAATGCAATTACTATTTTCAGTGTTTGTTTACCACACACAACAACGTAATCATAGGACTCAAAGTGTTGTGAATGGGAGTCCCTTAATTTTTAAAGTCATGCCAAGTCATAGGTCCCACATTTATCAGGTTGTAAACGTCAGTGTATTTTTGAAACGCAATTATTGTTGACTTCTAAAATTCATTAGTATTTTGAAATGGAGAATTATTCTGATCATCTAAGGGATGCGTAGTTGAACGAACCAACAATATACCTACCTATGTAGGTACAAGGTATATCCTTTCTACTTCACTACTTATTTTGAATGTACAATTTACATCCCTCATTAGACATATGTAGACCCCAATGTACTACAGGGATATAATTATATTTTCAGACCAAGCTACAACAGCATAGATTGGGATGCTGCATGCACTCAAGCACAACAATAAAATAATGCCATTATTAGTCCATTGTTACAAATAGATACATACTCACTCATATATTTCAAAATCGATTGTAAATTTGCAATATAGATAATTGCGAAATAGAAAATGTAATTTTCTCGTCCCCTACCCATACCTGTGTTTATGATTCTAACTTTATTTGGAACAAATCTAAACGTAGGTATGGCAGTACATACATCCATACATGTTTCAAATTAGGATTTTGTTTAATTTACACAACAAACAACAAAGTAAATTAGCTTATGAAAAATAATGACATTATCCTGATTTTATTTCTGTGAGCTTCCAAGCCAAGTATCTATCTATGAACCTTAAAAAATGAATCACATGTGGCGTGAACAGTATTGTAGCACATTATATTTTAGTATCTACAGATGATGTGGAGAGGGCACACATCTTTCAGCATCCTTCCAAGGCAAAAGAAACGACTGCAACTGGGTTTGCACTGCACACTGACTGAGCAAGCTTTCTCCTCGATGCTGTTTCACGACTTCAAAAAGATTAAAATCCTGACTGCAGTCAAAATCATAGTGAACGCCCCAACGAAGAATACCAAAGTAACCATCTATGAGTAACTGTGAAAACTGTGAATGTTAGCTGATAAATTGATTTCATCTAATGATTTATAGCGAAAATATATCGAGCTTTGGGATGAGAAGGTACGAATCTGTGTAAAAAGTGTAAAAATAAAAAAGAGTAGCGATAAAGGGTATTCATGTATAGGCATAGGAAGACATAGAAGTGAGCAGTGAGGACTGACTGTGCTGGTGTGTAGGTATACAAATGCTGGCTGTAATTGTGAGGGATGGGAAAGACGGAGCAAATGAAATGGAGTCTACATGAGATCGTGATTGTCACTGGAGTTGACTCGAGTTGAAGACTATGATAGTCATAATAGATGGAAAAGACGGTGTGGACAATAGAAGTTGAAGTTCATGTGGAGAGGAGAGCCGCGCTCACACATGTAACTGCGGAGAGTGATCAGAAAAGAATTGAATTCTTGCAAAGGAAGACAATAGGTGTGAATCCTTCTAATAGGTGACAACGCCCAGTATTAAATATATAAGGGGTAGGAATGGCAATGTTTATACCAAACACTTGAATAATTTATTACCCATGATAGTTTCCTTCCTTTTTTCTTTTCAATTCTCTCTCTCTCTCCCTCTCTGTCGTCCTTTTACCCACCAAGTGTTTTTTCTTAAACACTTTACGTCCCCATTCAACTCAAGCGCGGACCGGTACTCTATTGCTCTGTGTTGTGCTATACCTACGTACCTATATGTACATGTCGGCAGGTACATTACTAGAACTTTTTAAAACATATACTACCACAGAATACGAATACATTATGGACATTGCTAAGGCGACTCTGCCACTTATGTCACTTCTGCCGGGACAGCCAGCCAAAGCACCGAACCAAGGAACGAACAACTTGGCGCAGTAATCCATTCCACTTACTTTACTTATGTTACAAACATGCTTACACTACAGTCTACAATTCATACAGGTGGTATTTATCTTTTTACGAATTTCCTTGGTGTTATACTGTATCTACGGGGGATGCATGTGTGCTAGCTCACAGTTGTACACAAACAAAGCCTGGACACTTCTGCTGTAGAGCTGACAGCAAAATAGTTGATAATCAAAGACTAAAAGCATCCAAAAAAAAATACATGAGCCTGATATGCTTAGGACCTGACGTTTACGTGCAAACCATCTTTGTACTGTACGGAGAGTCCATGCATTAATAGATGTATGCTGTATTCAAATAAAATGGTTTCCTTTGGAATTTTACAATGTTTTAAATTCTTTGCAATCCATTCTTCACCGTATCTATGATTCCTTACTAGAGCTAACGCGTATGTGCAATTGAGAGCGCTTAAATATTTGACCACAAGTTGATAACTTGGGAGATAACAGAATATACCTATGCGTATCTGCACTCATAGAATAACGTTGTAGGTTGCACCCTCAACCTGTGGGCTTTTCAGCTGTCAATGGTACTGGTACTGGTTTTGGTGTATTGCACCATTTTTTGTACAGGAAAGTATAGAGATTAGCTACAAATTCATTCTACCTATTCATCTAGCACATTCAAGGGAATCACCAATAACGTGCGAATATAAATTAACCGTTTAAAAATTATCGCAGTTCACTTTAAAAGTGCAGGTGTATTAAGTAGTAACGGTTCGAGTAAAGTACGTACAAGCTTTTTAGCATAATACGCAAACAAATGTGCAGTACAGTATCGACAGCTTTGTCAGACTAAAGGAAGATCCAGCACACAAGCTGCACAAGATCGATTTTTAATAGAATGCAGTTGATAGAGGGAAAAAATAAATAACATACACAAATAAGTTGTTGAAACAATTGGTCCGGAAAAAAGTGTATTAAAGGGGAACATACATACGTACCTACCTATGTGTGCCGTAGCAGTACGTGACTTGTTCTTGTTAATCGTAGTTCTTTTAACAAACAAAAAGGGGCAATGGAAGGCAATGAGTAATTAAATAATAAACGATCTTGTTGCTATTCTACACCTTTGCCTGTGACTAGACTGAAAAGAGAAAACAAAAAGAAAGATGGAATTTGTGAGAAATGGGTGGAAAGTATATATACATATATAAATTTTTGGGAATTGAGTTGAAATTGGAAGTGGATGAATATGTATATAGCAATGCATCTACTTAGGGTACATCTGTACTTTGGCTCTAGACAATCCAGTTGTCCGGAGAAGTAACTCATATGTATGTGCATCGTAGTTTAGACACGGCGACGACAAACAGATAGTGCAGGTGCTCTTTGTTCAGGTCAGCAGCGTAGACGCCGAGTCAGTAATGTTAATTTCCTTCTGCTGGTGGCATCCTACGTACTTCATCACGTATTTGTCAGCAATATTGAGAAACAAGCATGAAATACTCCTGTAATTTGTACACAATACCTACAAACAGCTTGAGCCAAACTGAGATGCTCAACAAAATGAGCAGCAGCGGTATTCACCTTTTTTTTCGTAGATAAAAACTCATGTAGACATTGAGAAACAAGGCCAGTATTTTTGAGACACCTTTGCAGTGTACAAGAGTACGAAGAAAGAGTGATAAGACACGGTGCCAAATGCCGTTTACAACTAAAACCGAAATAAATTGAATTTAAAGTACCTACACGTATTTTTTTTAGTCAATAGATATCTTACAAAGGTATGCACTCCCTATAGTTGAAATAAAATTAGAATTAAAATTAATTTCCCATTGTCTACTGTCCTCCTCAATTATAGCCTTATGCTCTCCGTCGACTACTGTGTACGCATCCAGAGTAATTTTCTTGAGCCAGTTTGATTCGATGAACTACCAAAACATATTATTACAGCAATAATTCTTTACGATGGACCCTTTAGTACAAAAAGAACATTGATGCCTTGGAGGGTATTGATTGGATGCTTGTGCGAAAGGTGAAAATAATTAATTAAATAGAAAATAATTAATATTTTTGCACCTCTTCACTGTATCTTCCCTTTGGCGAAGTGAATTATTAGGAGGCAGAGTAACAGTGAGGAAACTGGATTGGTTTGACTTGGTTGTCAGTCAGCGTGTAATTACCTCAATAAAGAAAAACAAGTATACATGAATAATTCCAAATGAAGCTAATTAATTGAACAAAAAGGTAAGCAGAAAAGAAAATTTATAAAGGAGATAGTGTAGAAAAAATTAGAATACATGAAGTCGAACAAACGATTGTGTTCATTTAGCTTCATGAAACGAGACTACATCCATGAAGTATGTATAAGGTGTTCGGCCCAGACAGTTTTTCAAATCTCTATAGACGCCGAAAAACGGCGCTGAACTACTGGGTGCTCTACCAATATTTTCTTCTCCATCAATATTAGTCAGTATAGTACTCAACCCAATCATTGCATGGACTTGGAACACATTGCAATTAAGCGACAACTTGACATAGGACATACTGAATCGACACAGATGCTTTGTTTTTTCACATTTTTGTAGTTTTACTCACTAATTGTAAGATGAACTAAATTAATATTATTATTAATCTGATTCTGATATTTATCCGAGCGGTTGTTTTGTTCTTTTGATCTAATTTGTAAAATAAACTATTCTGTGTCGCTTTTTATTGTCTAAAGTCCATCGTCATTCCATTAAAACTCAACTCTGGTCTGTAAAGGTACCGTAAGTGAAAACAACATCTCATTAATTTTCACTTTATCCTATTGGCAAAAATGAAAAATTTTGTGTTTCTGTTCTAGCCCGTATCCGCTGTTGGTTTTGTTTTCTTGTCGTTCAGATGTGGTTGTAATCGCTGTCATTCGTATTAATACAAAAATTAAATTAAATTAAAAGCAAATTGTCTTTTCATTTTATTAATTTTTTGCTGGCGTCGGATGTGCAAGGACCCGTTCTATTTGACATGACTGGCTATACGCTGCCGTATAGATAGTTTTCGTTACTTTAACCCTAATTGGGTTTAAGAAATTAAATTAATATTATTTATTTGATTATCACCACTAGATTGTTTGACTAATTGTAACTAAAATTAACCTACCCAATATGGTATATGCCAAAATCCAAAATTTACTTAACGAACTTAATTCAGATTTCAGTCCGTGAAAGCTGTAGGAATACAGTTGGGTACCTCGTCTTGATTGCAGCACACCATAGTGGAGTACCCAGAAAAGTCTCACAATGCAATGTAGCAGATATGAGAAGCTGTTGAAGTCAATGCCAGTCTTAGATGTAAGGGAGGTAGGTGCCTACGCATATACACTGAATATGTAATTATGATTACAGAGAAAGAATAGATAGATGTTCCCATGCGAGAGAGACGAAAGTCCCGCGGGGCATTGATATCAAATCTCAAAAAGTTGTGAAGGTTTGCTCGATTCTTTGTTGTCAATTTGTTGACTGTGTACTGATGTGAGTATGTGGGATTGCTCGATTGCTGTAGAAAAGCGAGCTTCTTCTTTGGTCTCCTTCGTCTTCATCTACACCTGGAATCAAAAGACACAACGAAATGAATGATATTGTATTTTTGTTGGTTAGTTGGTTTTGCTGGGTTCGGAGTCAGTGTCAGTATAGAATTGGACGCATAGCTATACTCACTGAGTCCACTGTATAGAGTCGTACTGGGAGAATGAGTGGGGACGGATGAATGGATAGCTTGGGTGGACGGACGGACGGACAGTAGAGAATTGGATAGCGTGTTTACTATTGCATGTTTAGCATGAGGAGGATAGGCGCCGCTGTATCATTACACACATCTTATATTTCGTGATCTCTCGTTGATAATGCTTGCCTGCCTGCCTTCTTTGCCCCCATCCCATCATCATCATCATAATATTATTATTCTCCAGACTTCGGATCCACTCCGACTCTTATGTGACCCTCTCTCTCTCTTTCTTCCGTCTCTATTTCGTTGTCTCTCTCTCTCTTCCAATTCCAGCTCAATCATCGACAGAGGCTCAGACTTTGAGCTCAACCGAGCAACTTGTCCCTCTAGTACACACATCTAATAAGGAATTTCAAACATTGACCAACATTCCTATTATTTCACTTATTATTGTTACTCCAATCAAACTGGTCTTTAAATTCTGTCTCTGTAAAAATTTCTACGGAAACCTATCATCACACTTGAATTTTTTCTCTAGTCAGTTGCATTGCCTACATGTCTTCATGAAGTCATCCCTGTCCCTGTAATTAGCTTTCATGTAACGTAGATAAGCATGCGTACTCATGCTACCTTATGCATTTTATTCAGCAATGACGATTTAAAGTGTTCAAACATTTTTGACAATTTATCTATACAGACATCCAAGTACAGGTTGCTCTGAGACAATTCGTGCCAGTTAGCAGTTAGTACCTCAAATTATCTCCTGTGCGTTTTAAGAGCCTTGTATATAGTGTGGTAGAAAACTAGGATATGAATTATCCTGTGCAAAAATTAGCAAATATGGTGGAGCCACTACCGTAACTCGTCCTTCTGTGATGGCAGCATTAAAGATGAAGTAAATTCAATCAACTGAAATTAGAAATCATACTGAATAGTGTACTAATAATTTTTAAAATATCTCGCTAATAAAGCACAGAATGGACAGATGATCTCTTTTTCGTTCTCATTCCCACTACGCCTACGTAATTGCAGAGTGAACGAAACAGTCATACCTATTACAAAAAAGGAATTTACGTTTGTATGCGTATACACACAAACTCAAGCCGGACGAATTGTATGGAAGGTAAACGGGTCAGTGGTGAGTAGCGCGCATGATGGATGCATCAGGGATGCGCCTTTCTCGAGTGTGTGTGAGTTAATTATGTTTAGGTACGTTTAAAATAAAAGAATTATGGTAAGCTTCAAATAGAAACCCGCAGGGGCTTATTGGAACCTGGATCCCGTATAAGATGAAAATCCGTGCCCCTATTAGACCCCGGGTGCCTAATACAACCCGGGATACGTCCCACAGTTTAGGTCTCTCAGCCGGATATAGAACACAGCGCGAGATATTTGGAGCAGATTCATTAATTACATTCCGGGTCTCTAATAGATCCAAGGTCTCTAGTAGAGCCCTAGTCTGAGCGCGAAATTTGATTTATAACCCGGGGTTCTATTTGAAGCCTTATGACCTATTTTTTAAAAAAATGTGTACTTTAAAGGGAAACTAGACCTGCACTTCTTCAATTAGCAACAGGTAAGTGTACTTCATGTAGAGAAGGCTGCACAGGTTTAGGCTTACGTAGTGTAGCATACCTGTGCCTGTAATTAAAGAAATGCAAGTTTGGTACACACACGATTAAATCACACACACTGGGTAAAAGCATCCCTGATAAATCCCAAGTGCTTCACTGGTACATCTACCAAGCGCAACTCCACCGCACTGACCCTTTTTATCCTCCATAGAATTCAGCGTACAAGATAGAGACAGCAGCAGTGTACATATGCGTGCATGCACAGTATATGTATGTATGTACATAAACATTTAAATTTGCTGAACACCCATGTTTAAAATAGGGTGAAGCAATTTATTCATTTACCTCTACGAATGTAATGGGAATGGTGTGTAGACTGAAAAAAAAACGAAATGATGGAAAGAGCGTTATTGCATTGGGTTGGACGTTATAAGCTAGTTCCGACGTCAAGGAGGTATACAGCTGCCGGTTTAGTTGTTCGCTCAATAAAAGGCGTTAGTGTGAATAATGAGACAATAATTGAGATGGAAAATTATAAGATGACTTTGTCTTTATAGAAAACTGTCTAAACTGGGCTTGTTTTCACTGACGTCGCGTCAATCCAAAGGATGAGAGATAGATTGAGATGAATTTTTTCACGACTTGGTCGTCAATTAGTTAAAATAAAAGGAGAAAAAAAAATAGGAGCGGATTGGATTGTTTGTTATGGTACAGTAGAGGTGGTGGAGTGAGTAGGGACGTATAAATACGTACTTAAGAAACTCGACGACTGACGAGTTTTTTGGGGTTGGGCGCGTAATTTTTTCAATTAAGCCGAGTAACGGAGAACCCACGAGATGAGGGAAAAAAGAGCGTTTGGGACTCATGAGGATGACGGTGACAGTGAACTGAGAGTGCACAAATATGTCTGAGGGACGTGTTCCAACGTAGCGGCCATCTCCTATGGCAATAACGATACACGGTGCAATGGTAATGGAGAAGAAAAGACAAGACAATAATGGTAATGGTTATGTGGGATTAGGATTGAAAAAGAGACCGAGTTATAATGATAGATGTTACCGCTCGGCGGTATTATTTCCACAGGACGGTGTGATGGCAACTCTGATTAGCGTGGGTGAACGATCATTTGATATTTAATTCGGAAGAGAGGCAGCAGTGACATGAGGAGAGCCTTATTAGTGGTTCTGAGATTGCAAAAAGCTCGCTCGACATTCTAATCAACTCCAAAATTATACGCTATAGTTCTGGATGATTTTTTATGAACGGCTCAGGGGAAGAAGGCTGTCGTTTCTTACGAGGAGAAGGCGAGTCAACATACAAATATTTTCTCCGCGTCTGTCTCTCCGAAAAGACTTTTCCTATCCAAGAAAAACGCTTGCGAACATACCACTTTTCCTTTATGAAAACAGCGTAGCAAGCTACACGTAGAAAAAACAATCGCACAGCTTCCAGTTTTAGGTACATACATGGATATACTATTTCGTAGCGTTGCGTTGCGCATTCGTACTATTAAGTATGCTATTAGTGTACTTAATAAGTCAGTGCAAATCTGTAAACAAAATCTGTTTTCTTGTGTCCCTAGCTTGCAATTGTGAGACAGAATTTTTATAAATGTTTTAGAACTTAAAAGAAACTTAAAAAACTTACTTCTAACCGAAGTCTGAAACGTATAGGTACTTCATTGGAATATCCTAGATTGAGCACAAAGTGAACATTTTTTGTTTAAATATATAAAGTTGGTCATTCCGTCTTATTATAATACCTACTTACCTTTATGGTGATAGAGTAATTTTGAAGGATTAGGATTTACCAAGGTAAATACTAGACATATTGACATGGGCTTTAAATTGAAGCCTGCAAGAAAACTTAATCTAAAATCTAAAATTCTTAACAGAAGCGATGACGTAACGGTGTAGCGTACGGCGAGCAGCGGTAAGGGCACATCATTACTATGTCCAAATTATCTCCTAATGCTATTATATTCGACTGAATTGGGGTCTCAAAATGGTCCACTGCACTGCACTGTTGGGGAAGTTGTACATATGTGGAACAGTCGCCCTGAAATAGTTTATAGTTACGCAAACGGTGGGGTTTTGCTCCTGGAATGGTTTGTAATTCGGAAAAATATATGAATACAGATAAAATAAAACTATGTACCTAGTTTAACTATATCATGTTTAAATTTTATTGGTTAGTGTAATTGAAAAAAAAGCCAAACTGCACCACAATAATAATAAAAAAAAATGCTCTGAACAAATTTTAAAAATTACTATGCTTGCATTGATAGCCTGCATCACCATTGTCTATTCACTATACTGGTCACTGGTTGGGATATAATTTTAGAAGCGAAGTCAATTTAGAAGTCAGATCGTTTGGAAGAAAACGTGTGAGACTCCTCCATGAATGATAGGAGGGATCTTACCAAAGGATGAGCATACCAATTTATTATATCTACCCATACTGCACCAACGGACGAAATGGATATTACGTACAGACGGTGCGGTGTTTTTTTGTTATATTATGTAAATCACTCAAGAAGTACTTAAGTATATTCATACGTAAATATAGGGCTCAGTTCAAGCTTCAAGCTGTCGGATCGACCGTAAGGTAAAATGTACTCGACCCTGTTTACACAAGAATATTATTCGGTTGATGGGGATATAAAAGATAGCATCTTATAGGTAGTAATTTCTCTACCACTTTTATGCTCAACCAACCTTTTACTTAAGTAAAGTACTTGCATCCTACAGCTTAAAGAATAAAGATATATTCATTATGTCTCCATGCTGTCTTATATAATGTCAAAACTTCTAGTTCATTGATGCCTTACAAATTTACTGTATAATTTGTGACATTTTTATTGGGAACTCAAGCGCTTCTGTCTTTTTTGACATAAATTAAGCAACCCAAGTATCCAAGTAAAGTTATATGTACAGCTTAACGAATCAATTATATTTGATAAAAATAAAATAATCATTCAAGAGTTTGCCTTCATGCACTCAGACGAGTTTCCATTTAAATCAATAAAGCAAATGTGATGTACTCAAAAGTAGTATTTTTAGCATTGTGAGTTTGCTGTCGATTAGTGAATTAGCAAAGGATCATTAATTTTAAGAAAAAATTCACAAACTTCGAATCATTGTATTTAGAGATCGTTGTATCCCATAGGAAATAAAAAAGACTTGAGAGTTGCATAAATAAGCATGAAGTATGAATGCGCTAAAAGCTAACTCCGATTGAGTGATGATAAACGATCCTGTAAAACTCATATACAGCTCTCTTAAAAACAATTTGATCAAGTTGCCAAAACTGCCAAAAGTTGAGAATTATTAATTTTTGCCTCAGACGTGATTTCTTTAGAAAATAGGGAACTGAGAGGACTTGAGGGGTTTACGTAACTTGTAAGGATAATGACTGTACAATGAATTGTATGGTGCACTGCACTGCACTGGAGATTGTGAAATTATTGTACTCAAGAGTTTGTTTATGAGTGGCCGAACCGAAGTACACACATGTGGCTCTGTGAGTACATGGAATGAGAGATGAATATGTGCGATACGTTTCGGTGAGGGACGGTTTAAGAAATGTACTTGAGTGATAATGGTGGGAAATTAGCTCTTATTTGGTTAGGCGGCCCTTTGCTTCCAGTGAATGACACGTCGTAAAGACTAGAGGGATTTCTTCGAAGGAGGAGATGATAATATGAAGGAGGTAGAAATGAAAAGAGTAAAGTAGCTAAACGCAAGCAGAGTCCTATCAGAAGACTTCTTAAAGGAAGAGAGATGATGAGTTGGAGAGGTAGCAAGACGCGAGAATGGAGAGAGACAGTCAGAAAAAGAGTGAAAGATAAGATGATACAGTATATTCATGAGTGAAACTCTTGTGGATGGATAGATGAGCTGAGATTCAGCGAGATGTATAATCATGGGCTTTATTGATTTGATTTCAAAGCCGCACTCAAATTAAGGGTCCGTGATCTTTTACGGCTCTGTTGTGCACATGTAGCAGTTCTGTCTTATTATTGTAATAACAACTGTGCCACTACTCCTACTACGACCGGTGACTGCACTGCACCACCTCCACAACATCTACAGCCTCTATTTGCCACCAGCATCTATGCATCTACACGGCAGCGAGGTACATTACAGATTACACAAGCCACACAATGCAGGATCCTCCATAACACAACCTGTATTTTCGTTTTGTGTTGGAGCGGAATCTGAAGCTGATATTGTAGCTTTAATAAAAAGTAACGTGGCGAAAAAAAGCTGAGACTCTGAGTAATAGAATAGGATAATGAGAACTAGGATAATATAATGTAAAAGTAGAATGAGCATAACTGAATAAGCGAGACACACAGTAGGGATGTACGCTGTAGTGAACCATGGTGTGGGTATCTATGCGTCGTTTTTTTGGTTCATGAGTCTCATGTGTTCTTCTGATGTGATGTGGTGTGCTGGCAATCATTTGCTCATAGAAGCCTACCTTGCCTACACGTATGCACCTGAAAAGTGAGAGAAACGTGTCCTTCCTTCTTTCGTCCACCTCCTAAAAATTGCTGCTCATTCTTATTGGATCAAGTCGACTTTACAAGTAGAGAGCATGGAATGAGACAGCAATATCGGTTTTTGTTAAAACCTATTGTGCTCATATCATTATTATATACATTCCTTCAGGGTAATGATTCGTCTACTCTACGAATACAAATACCAATTCTCATTCCAAGTACACAAACACATCAAACTATCTCAGCCTGCGATAACACCCTTCACCCCATGCTTACATACCCATTGCTTTGGGAGGCCCTATATATCAACTTTCGGAGAACGAGGAATCAACACAAAACTTACGACTGGGACACACAAACAACAAATTCAAATCCTATGATCCTTAGATTAAAATTCGTACCAATAAAATTGTAATATATACAAACACACTCATGTGGTTATCGCTTTCTTTTGAAGTGCTAACCTTTTCTAGAACGACTTGGACATGTACGGGAGCACACAAGTGCACCCAAAACTTCGAAACTGTCGTAATTATTTTCGTAATAACGTTGATATGGACGTTCCTGCCTTGCTTTGAAGTACCCTACCCAGTTTCATGTAGCCTCTTCCATTAACGTTGAGCATAGTCATTGTCAGGTCTTCCCTGACATGACAAAGTAATAAGCAGGTACTAATAATAATATCATTGTCTTGAGGTATACCCCAACTAATATATTTATGTATTTACCTATCTTAGGTACCTACAACTGCGTGTAAAAGTTGGATAAAGCATTATTTGTTGCGTGACAGCTGAAAACATTTTTTCAATGATTTTTTCCATAACTTATTACCTTCTCTCGAAGAAAATGTAATTATCAAAATTGGTGCTCTTTGTAGCAGTGCATGCATGCTAATTTTTTATGTTAGTCAAATCATTAATTCTTATTTGTTTTGAAGCGCTTCTGTCGTTCTTCTTGCAGATACTTGCCTCGGTTTCAATTCTGCAACACTTAATAGCTCTACTCTCTTTATAATTTTATGGGAAATTCAATGAATCCATAGCAGTCCATCCTCAAACTACACACAAACGGTGTACGTACGTTTGCATTGGGCCTTGGGACCCTGGGGGGAAGGGGGGGGGGGTTATAGAACCTGGGCTTTGCATAAAACTTCGCGACAGACCCCGCCTCTACTGCTGAAGGGCTCAGTTAAAATCTTTCCGGGTTCATACTCACCCGACCACACAACAATAGTGAAAGCATACTGGTACTGGTATTTCGAATGATCTATAACGATACGCAGGCACGAAATAATTACATACTAGAATCGCATTGCACAGTTATTATCCGACAGATATCTTGATGAATCAGGATGTTTATTGAAATCGAAAGTATACGCTGTCTAAAATTAACAAGAATGTTCCACAAAATCAGTAATATACAATATGTTTGATCAACTATATTACGGGGTACATTTGTGAAGGTACATAATATATTGTTGAACTTAAATTTAATTAAATCAGGAAATAGCTCCTACAAATGTAGTACTAGCAAAACACATCTAGCCATTGAACTACCAGCCCAGTGATCCGTACACGCGTGCTCCTTAAACGGGCTAATTGGCTCTATTTTATTGCTTGGGCTAATCCAAATCCATCCTGACGTTTGCTTTGCTAACAAAACTTCCTGACTGACAATTAGTCAAATAATATGTTTATCAGAAAGGAATGGGGAGCACACATACCTATAATAGGCTCTGGTAATGCGGTTCAAGCCTTTAAAGGATTCAGCCTGCGGTGCATTTAGTAATGCAGACATCCATACTGTTCTATTTCAGTGAAACAATATTAATTAGATATTAGGATCCGCTCAAGCCTGCAATGTGTGGCATACTTTCATTACAAACCAGATTATTGCTTACCTTTCTTACCTAGCCCACCCAAGCGTCTTTATAAAAATATATTTGACAAACTATTAGTAATCCAAAACAAAAGCTGCAGCAGTTCTCAAATTATTATCACCTCATTAAATGGATGCATCCTTTCAGGCATATGATGGCTACCGCAGACGTCAACGACAACAAACTCAATGTTATTTTTTGTCGTAGTCATAAAAGACTGATTACTATTGCTCATTCGGTGAATGGAAATCAATTTATCATTCTTGAATTGTATGCTGAAAGGATTTACAGTTTAATTCAATTCTCATAGCTTTTCTATATATTTACTTAAGCAATGGCTTAACTTACTGACTTACACATGCTCAGCAATCGTAGTGGGGTATTTCCTGGTTTAAGATGCTTGCAAATAGCATGGCATAAATACATAAATGCATCTATTTATTTTATAATTTATTTATCTTACGGGACAAAGTATTCTTACATGAACTAATGAAGCATATTTGTTCAATACTCACTTGGCTGTTTATTTACAAGCTAAACTAGAAACGACTTCGAATACTTTATACTTAAATACTTGGTTGAAACAATACATCTATATAATCATGTAATTATGTATAATTATCCAAAAATATAATTTTCATATTCAAAGCTAAATATTAGACAAAAATACCTTCTAAAAATATTTTATTCTGATAAGATAATAAGTGGTTGAACTTCTCTCCTATGTACATACGTAATCATTTATGCTATCCACAACTATTCCTTCGTTATACAGAACTGCACTATTTTTGTACGCAAAAAAATACATTAACCACTTTACTGTGTATCTAATTGAACCTGTTGTGCTTCTTAATGTAAATACCTACATGCATACATGCCTGTACATGCCACACATAGGTATATATTCTGTGGTAGTCACTAGTCACATATCTAAAGATGTATTCAATTTGGTAATTTTCTGTATGTGCAGACAATTATAATGATATTCATATTATATTGAAGGTAAGTTAAGTATTTTTTACTGTTGAGTAGTTAATCATTCAACCTTGGCTGTAATTACTCAAAAACTAGTTTCGTTGCTTTACTTCACAAGTTAAATAACATCTAGTTAAAGAAATTGTTATTCCGACGTAATTACCAAATGGAACTTAATCTTTAATACTCAAAACACTGACGCTGCTGGAGTAAATCTCTCTAAACATTAAAACGAAGTAGGGAAATATTCCCCGCATGCGAAAACGCAGTTGTAAGCTGAAAGTCTAAGAACATTAAAAATAGTCGTCAATACCTTCGATTCAATTCCAACAGCCATTTAAGTCATTGAATTTTGTAGGTATACCTATGTTTACTTTGCCTACAGGTGCATATAAACTTTGTATTAGGTTTCTAAATCAAAGATAAAAATAAATTGGCATAGGCAAAAACAATAAATTAATGCCATGTATTCAAACAAATCATCAATAGTTGGTATATATTCAATGTGCAACACAAGCTTTCAACTTATTTTCACGAAAGTGTTCATGAATACAAGTTATTGTACAGCTTCAAACGAACCATCTGAGTTTAGAGTACAACTGCAGATGCCATATTTTGCTGTAAACTAAAAGTAAACAGTAATAATTAAAAATAAACTAAACATTTGCTACGATAAATAATATTAGGTAAACAATGGGTATCAAGAGACAGCCTTTAATAAAACAAAATAAAATAGACAATGAAATTCGATCGAGGATTCTCAGTCCCAGTACCAACTTACTAAACTGACTTCAGGTAGCCTGCAAAAACGCATACCTACAGCTTTGGTTTGGTACATGTTTCAATTTTACTAATCTAAGTTTTCGTAAGGGTTTTCTACGTATACTATAGAGAAGGGAGCTTAAAGGAATTCACTTCGGGGGGATTTATTCCGCCTGTGACTGTTTGGTGGGGGGGGGGGGGGTGCAATTCTAGAACGGGCATAGGTAATTAGTAATTATACGCATGTACTTATTGTTGTTTATTCTAGAATGTGCTCAGTGAAAACGGAAAGAGATGCGACGAGTATTCAGCGCCAGGTAGTCGTACTTTACTTCTGTTTTGACAACAATAAAATTGCTCGTGTAAAGATGAAAGATGACCTCTGTTTAATGAATTATTTAGATATTTGATAGTGTTGACCAAAATGCTCTCGGCAGACTCAACTATACAGTATACTGATAAAGAATGCATCGTCACAATATATACATAGGTAGGTATAATACACAGGAAAAACAAGAGCCAAAAAATGGTTTAACGAGAGACAAATCCCTTACCTAAATATGCAATGAACTTCCCTTGCCACTAATGGACGCCGGCATGGCAGTGGGCTGCAACTGACTTCGAACAGTTAAAAAAAATAAAGTTTGTCGCACGAAGCAGGTCAAATTTAAAAGTTTTAGAATTTATAATATTTAGGATGGTAATTTAGGTAACTAACTTCAAATTCGAGGATAATCGCTGACAATTTTTTGATATTTTTTTACCTCCTACCTATGTACACCTGCTCAGTTCAGTACTATCGCCAAGTCCAAGCAAATAACAAAGTCTAGGCTCGAATGTACGGCAAAGCCAGAGACGGCAATGTTATCTAGCGGCGAATTTTCAAAAGAAACTTCAAATACGTGCTACAATAAGCATGAAAGCCAGCGAACGGGAGCGACGGGCGTACCGGCGTACGGGTACTGTTTCTGAGCGATAATTAAAAACTTTTAATTTGCTTAATTAAAGTGCTACTATTTTGATTTCTAATTTGGATTTGGACCAAATTGATGCAAACCACAGATTCAGTAACAATAACAGTTCTGTAAGGTTCCATCCATTGAATTTGTGACTGCATACTTTAAAACAGGTAATGCAAGAATAGGTATTTTTACCATTTTTCAAAGTACAAAACGAAATTATGTATTAGTGTAATAGTGCAGTACTATGTAAATAGAATTAGTGGGCAATAAAATATTTAGGGCGAGTGCTTCTAATTGTGGTACCCCCCTTTTTTCTCCAGTGTCAAAAGGTCAATCAGAATCTAACATATTAATAATAATACCTTCTGTGTCGGAAGACTCGGTAGCAGGTGCAGTTTCATCATTCAATGACCGTATAAAATAATTTATACTAATTATATTATACTTATATTATAAAATTACTATCATTACTTCTGTCGAATTGGTGAACAGCGCAGTGATTTTGAATTTAGTTAGGGAATAATGTACAAAAAACAACAATCAAGATTGAATTTATGAGTTATATATGCGTGTAATAGTTATCACTAGTTCACTAGTGAAATCAGCCCAGTACTCTAGAATGTTAAAACGAACGCTAGACTAGAATGTCTAGAAGGCAGGAGATGGCTCAAAGGTTGGGATTGGACTCACGGATAACAATATTATTATTATTGTTAATCGTACGAGGTATGGAGCTTTCATGTGTGGTTTGTTTTGGGGCAAACTAAGCGGATTGTTTGCTTCATGTTGTTAAGTAGGTAGTAGGTACATACGTATCGTCGTTGTGAATGCAAAGTGGTCGGAGTCCATTTTTTAGTCAAAGCAATGAGAGCTTTCAATGAGTGGATAATTGGATGAACTTGGGACATGTAACATGTTGCCTGTACTAGAAGATTGGTTAGCCCAAATTGCACATTTGCATCGTCGCATCTGTTAGATTCCTTCATGCCGTCATTCTTGAACTGCTACAGAAGGTGGGGGGGGGGCGGTTATATGAACAAAGTTAAGCACAGTTTTGCTGAACTATTTAAAGCGCTAGAGCAATGTACATAATTTTAATATATTAAGCACATTCCTGTTATGTACTGCGCAAAATTTCAATGTTCTGTCACATTAGTTGGCGCCGTAATTCGGGTTTAAAGTGAAAACCCGAATTCGGATGTTTTCCGAACCCGAATACGCCTACAGGGCAAACCTCTTCCAACTCAAGGAAGTCAAAATAGGCTAAATAGTTGCAAATACTAATTCTGCATGTAGAACATTGAAAAAACCGAGAGCTTTTTAGGCGTCAAAGTTGCCACAGCCAAATTATTGGGACCCGCTCGGGTTGAAACATCCACAAGCAGTAATAAGGTATCGAAAATTGACATCATTCACGTAGCACGTACACCTGTCTTTACAGTAAGGTCAAATTGGAACATAAGTTTTTGATTATTAGTATTAAGAAGGGCTCAAACCCAAAAACACCAAACTTTCATGGTGTCATTTTGAACCGAATAACTGTGGAGCCCAATGTAGGATTTTTTATTTGAAATGTGCTGTTTAAAGACCAATTAATGGGAAATATTTATCAAAAAGATTTATTAAAATCAGGCTACAAGTACAGAATTTATAGAAAAAACAAAAAATTTGTCAAATTTACGCGATTTTGGAAACCATTTTTTTTTTCGAAGGGATGATTTTTAACAGCTCCAAAACCTGTTGAAAACTATAGATTTCTACATAGGTAGGTACATGTGATTTGATCAGTATCAAAATTAAACGAAGAATACGTTAAAAATACTGCAAACTTCACCGACGAGTATTACGCCCCCAAAACTGAACCAAACTTTGTTCATATAACCACGCTCCCGCCCCTTCTGTATTCAATATATGTATACCTAGGTAGTAATATTAGGTAGTCTAGAAACCGTGATTTTTTCGAAACACGAGAAAAAAGAGGGCAGAGATTTAGTTTTAAGTAAGAGAACGTGGTGTTAATGAAGTTCCTATTCTAAAATAAGTCTCATTCGGACTAGCGATGATTCATTCGGGCATTGATTTTATTTACTTTTAGGACTCTTTGATGTAAAGGTTAGGATTCCGATTTCTGACCATACAGATCTTTTAAAAATGTCAAGAAGATGTAGTGAATAAGTAAAGTTTTGGTTCGTCTGGCAAAAATGTGGTATTAATGAAGTTCAATGAAAACTCGTTGTGCCGGACTTAAGGGAACCTAATTTAGACCGTTATAGTGAGTAGACAGGTATAGAGCTATAAATTTCCTGGTGCCAACATAGCAGCTGCCCATACAGCTTAGTCAGGTATACCGAGTTTTCACTGTATTATTTACTTTGAATTTCCAAATGATCTATCTGTTTTTATTAATTTTTGGTAAAGGGGAGGAATCAGTAAAGTAAAACCCATTTAGATAGTTCTATGACTAGTTACCCAAGAACGAACCGTGAAAACCGTTGTTTCTTTTTTCTGTAGATACGAAAATGGCCACATTGACGGGTGGAAAAATCATCTTACCGTTGTTAAGTAAGCTAAGCCTGAATTTTACTGCCGGTAGCAGGATTAGGGTAAAAACTTGGGCTTCAACTGGGTTAGGAACATTTCGTGGTGAAGTGTTTCAGAATCCGTCCGAAACGTGCGTTAAGAATAGCCTCACATTAATCGAAGTTACTCAAGAAGAAACTGGCAAACAAGTTGCTGGGCACCTTACGCTTTTCCAGAGGGATATCGAGTCAGGTATTTAAAATACACTGACTTCGCACATTCCAGACATAAAAATTAAAACTATTAAAATAAATAAATTTGTCTCGTTTGTAAAAATCGTGTGTACTAAATCGTGCGGAATCGTCTAAAAACAATATTGGGTTTATTTAGATGTGCCTAGTTAGGCTACTTGTGAGACAGAATAAATCTATTATGTAGATTCTTATCCCTTTTACAGTGAATGAAATTGAAGCTGTGACAAAAATAACAAAGATAAAAGAAACCGTAATGGATACATTCACGGTTACAACCTTGGATCAGTTGGAAAGCTTGGTAAACTTGATTTTCGCTTCTTATAATTTAATCACAAATGAAATTATAAGTTGTAATAGCATTGAAGATCACAGTATAAACTGACCAGCGTACGTTCTAACTTCCTGTAGCTTGACGTCGTACAAACAGAAGCAGAAGTAGGTTGTTACATTCCTGGCGCAAAGGATGGAAATTTAACGTATGTGTTCCTTAATATCAGGGATATCTTTGTTGTTATTCCGATGGAAAATTTTGTTAAAAACGAGAAAACGTGGGAAGGTCTTGGCGAAATTGTATTTGCTAATGGGAAAATCAACAAGGTATTTTGGGACTCCAGAGAAATCGCAGATTACTTAGACCATAACCACAGTTTGCCATTGACAAATGCGTTTGATTTACAGGTAGGTATTGTAAGTAGTGTAATATGTACTTATTTTAAAACGTGTAGCTACATTTCTCGTATGCAGTTGAAGTTAAATTAAAATTTAAATGTTACTAATGATTTTCATATTATATTAGGCAATGGAACTGTATTTGACAAGCAAAACACGAAACAGTACGCATTTTCATTTAAAAAATCAAGTAATCCCTGGAAGCGAAGTTAGTTTGACGGACCTATTAAAGAAGTACTTGTCCTCTCGTGTACCTGCATGGGAAATAGAAATGCTGCTAAAACTCTCGACGTCTAAACCCGAAAGTATTGTGTCCGAATTGAAGAGAAAATACTATGCCCTTCAAGTTAAATATCTTCTACTATTAAAAGCTGCCATGAAAATGGAATTTTTTGAGCCATGGAAAACCGAAACAGAAAACGATGGGACGGCAATGATCGTCTCTTAAAACGAGTAAAAGTAGCGTGAGTTTTCGCAGTTATGAATTGATATTTTTAGGATTTTTAAAACGGCTCGGTTTTTTATTTCTAAATTGTTAATTTTGCACTCTAATTACAAAAGATTTCATAAGTTTACAGAGTTAATTGTAAATGTAAATAAGGAAAAGAAGTCGTGCGTATTTCAATTTGTTTGTTTTTGATTTTGAACAGAAAGCTGATCTCAGCCCAGTATAAACTAAATAGATTTATAAAGGGGAAGCATCTTGAATTTATAATCATGGAAGTGCATATATTAGTACGTATACATAATATACTCGTACAACATTTCAAAGAATGTTTGCCTGTAACGCATCAGTGGGTCAAATGTAAAATGTATTTTATTATAGTTTGGAATAGTTGTTTCGTAAGTTGCAGTGTGACCTAAATGGATGGCATGATTTAAAACTGATTTCTTGGCGAGTGTGAGTCCATGTAGTTTTGTTCTTCCATTCCAGGTATTATCACTTTTAATAACTATTTTTCGAATGTATTCCCATAAAGGGAATAAACTGGTTGCAATTAGGAAAATGATTGAGTTCAGGATTAAAATGGTTGCAATGATTCGATGAGGTTAGTCCCATTTTCATTTGAATTGTTTTACTTTCGACAAAGTTCATATAATTTCAGTGGGTCAATCAAACGAAGGTAGTAATTATTAGTATCAGAATTGGACAAACTGTTCCGTTACATGTTTTTGCGATCGTAATCTGAAGTTAGCTACACGGATGTCAAATAATACAACGAATGCACCTAATTATAGATACTAACGTTTACAAAAATACACCCAGTTAAACGTAGTTTCAATAAAATACATTTATTATCCTTGTACGACACTATCGCAACGTGAATGTGCAACCTCACGATTCATGGAGTTTGCCCGCTTTTTGTAACTTTATTTGCTTGGCCCTAAGTAATAGAATGAAATTATCATGAAGAACGTTTTAAATTTTCATTAACTAATCGGAGGTAATAATTTATTTGACGCACACCTAAACATTAATCATTATAATTTACACCAAATATCCATTAGATTTTATGTCTGGTGATCCGTCCAAAATAAAGATAACACCACACATAACCCTTGTCAACAGAATACAGACAATGGATTACGTTCTGCTTGGAATGGATTAATGGATGCACCTTAACTACATGGAGCAATTAATTAATAAACGAAGAACTGTATAATTATTATAACTGTGTGCTTCCAAAAACGGATTGATGAACTACACATGGCGGCAACTGAATCGGCTGAACACAGTGTCTATGCATAAATTGTATTCACAGCATTTCAAATTTCAATTATATTCTAGTATGTAACTATCTGTATCAAACTTTGGTTTATATAACATTTATAATATCATAGATATGTATGATATCTACTTTAAATAAATATGTATATGGTATTGGGTACTTTCCCCGCGTATTTTCTCTCTTATTTATAACTATAAGCAACCAACGAAGGTCTATTTATACACAAGTAATAGTACATACAGTAGCGAAGGTATTACATACAAGATTACATAGAAGTTGCATAGGTAAATTACTAACGTTGCATTAAACTACACATTGAATTGTCTTGAGATTATCGTTAATCATTTGTGAGATGCACTGGTCAGCACTGGAAATACACCAGCTGAAGTCTGAACAAATTTAACGCCATGGAAAAGTAATTGATAAAGCATTGAGATTACTAAAGTAAAAAGATATGCATACTGTTGTGAAAACTTATTAGCAGAGCAAAAGAACGTAATTAATTAATTAATACTGTACGTTGGAAATAAAACACTTGAATAAACTGTTAGCTGCTCTGAACATATATTTCTTCATCAGAAACTGTAGCTGTGAGAAAACATCGCAATCGTGGGATGTATTAAAATGCGTTCTACAGTTAACGCAACAACAAATTGCATTTACATCGGGTCAGGTAAATAAATAATTTATAACTACGGAAAAGCAGTCATCGACATAAGATCAAAAAATCAGAAAAATCGCTAAGTGCCATTTGGTTTCTTAGCGGCAGAAATATTATGCATTACGAAAACGATAACTGCCGGTGAAAAAGTGCATGCTTTCTCTTTCTATACCTAAATAAATAAATAAACTTCTATTAATGACGAGCCTGTTAAAAAATTCACAATATACTGGCTATATACTTTATAAGAGATATACTTATAAGAGCGTATCTGTACCGAAAAATGCCCTGGCAATTTTTCAAAAACTTATAGGATCGCATTTACAAACAATATTACAAGAAATATTGCTTGAAAACGATACGTTATTATTTTACAATAACACAGCTCAACAGTAATGTAATGCGCAATGGTCACTACTTTTAAAATGCATTTTTTGTGCAAAGGAAACGGTAATAATTGCCCGAAGTTAGGGCGAAGTTACGGGTACGCACTTATTCTTTAACACTAACACATAGCAGTATAGAATATAAAAGCATTAAACACGCTACTCTCTGTCTACGAAGGCGGATCGTTATCCGAAATTACAAAAAATCGAAATTGTTGCATTAAATAAGATGAAATTGAACCAAAATGTTTCGCTTCTTTGCTATTAGAATGACCCTAATTAATACACGGAAATAAATAACCTAACATTATATAAGAACGAATATCTTGTAACAGAATTACAATTAAATATGTGCATCGTAAAGCGCATGTTTTCTTAGCCATAATTAATACTGTGGTAAGAAATTTCCCACAATCGCTCACTGCGTTGTGCACACCTAAATTCGATAAAAACTAATTTTATACCCAAACGCCGTGAGGATTTTTACTGGTTGGAGCTGCATTTTCTAACTGGCGGGGGGAGCCTATCATACGTCTTGTGCTACCAGATCGGTGATGAGTTCCACCATCAATTAATTCATCCGGAGGCTGTACTGTTAAGCTCTGCAAGTTGGCTTCTTTCATGGCATTTATTAGCCTCTCCATTTGCTTTTTCTTTCCAGCTAAGTCGGCTTCTACAGTAGAAACTTCCGCGTCCAAAGTTCCGGATAAATCGGTTACTGCTTCAGTCTCTCTTCTGGCTAAATCAAGCTCTTTCTTTAGTCGCTCGATTTCGGCCAGCGTATTTGCTTCGCGCTGCATCCACTCCTCTTGCTTTTGCTTCATTGAAGCATGGTGTCCATTAAGTTCATTTGTTAGGAGCCTGTTTCAAATGAAAATAATTTATTTTAAGTGCCGCTAGGACGTTCAACTAAGCAAAGCAATACGCAACGTAGGGAAATGTTTTCATTTTTTATTAAAAATGGAAAATTTAAGCTTACCCCATTTTTGATTTGCAGATGTCTAGCTCTTTTTCACATTTATCGAATTCAGTTCGTAAAGAATCAATTTCCGACTTCAGTGTATCTGACTTTTGTTTGACAAGCTCATCCTCTTCTTCCAGATGCAACAAAGATAGTACTAAACTTTCCTGTTGTGCACTTAACAATTCCAAACGGGAAATTTCTTTCGTAATGAACTCCAAATGTCGTTGCTGTTCTTTCGTTTTACCCTCCCAGAACATTATTTCTGCGTCATACTAAAACGTCAAAAAAATAGCAGATTACATATTTTTTGCATTCTATGAAGTTTATCACTGTAAATTTACTGTACAAACATCTTGCCAATATTGTCTTTACTAAGGCTAGGTCTTCCTCAATGCAAGCTCACTATGTCTAGTCTAGATCATACCCACTTGTAGGCGTTTTGTCAACATTTTGTGGCAGGTTGACAAATAAAGCTACACACACATTCTAACATAAGCAATAAAAATACGGCTTTTAACTTTTCTACTAACTTTCACTGCAGGCAGATACATGCTGTATCGATTTACTTGCAGTATCAGTAATTAATTAGCTATACAAAAAAATCTGGAGACAGTTGAGGTACCTATATGCCTTTATTTTGCACACGAATGAATGTAACATCAATACACTTTATTTCAGTCTGACCCGTTTAAACTCAATCGTCCCCACTTTGTGATTCATGAATTTTTGTCAAAGTCACAATCAATGATACTATCAAAATAAATAATATTAAATATAGAACGACGAACTACAAACCATAAAATTACAAGTTCCCTGCTTACAAATAAACTTACCTGCGTCATTTCCGCGTGCTGACTGGTTAATTTTTCCCTTTGCAAATTGATCAGACGAACTAAATCTTGGTACTGTGGGCTAGAAGACGAAACTGTTGATGACTGTTTTGGCAATGATCCATTTTGATTCAAAGTAGAAATATCACCATTTGTTATCGAATAGTCCTAGAACCGTAAACAGAAATATGTCTTAGTTGTACAGCCGTGCTGTCGCAACGCTACCCACTATGTATTTGTGCAAGAAGCCAAGTCTCGAGGCAACGACGTCATTAATATTTTTGTAAAGCTATGCGTCCTTTGTACGCAATGATAAAACTTGTAATTCTAAGGAAGTACGAAACTGAGTAACACCGGTTAAATACCAACATAATTTAATAATTTAAAAAATATTAAAATAACTTCGGTAGGCATATAATAATTACTTCCACTGTCTGACTCATGCATGTGCTCAGTGCAGTAACTATTGTTCTCAGTAACTGACAATTACAACCTACGGATACAAGGTTCATTTTTTAAGTGAATAATACGGGTCTCCGGTTATTAGCCTGCTAGAGAGCTCACCGTCTGATGTTACTTCTAAAATACAAATAGAAAATGTGGAGTTTTTTGTGGTTGAGAAGAAATAGCGGACTACACTTAGCGAATGGGTGAGGTTATATATGGCTCGAATGGGATATATTTTGCAACAGATTTTCGATTGGCGAGTTTGTATTTGTCAAATAGACTTGATCCCGAACAAAATATATGTATGTACCTAGATATACCTCCCTATGTAATACCGAAATTATGGTAGCCCTAAGCACTTTCACAGCCATTGTGAAGTTAATCAGAACCACTCACAATTTTAAAATCCTAATTATCGAACATCTTATTCGAACTTTCCATTTCTTACCTTTATTTTGGATGTACTGTCAGCCTTTTCGTCTGCAAAGTTTACACCACTGTACGATTCATTCGTTCGGGAGGCTGAGTTTGAAGAGTTAGCATGAAATCCAATTGAGTTCGTAGCCTGATTTCCACTACTACCACTTGTATTGGTGACACTGGAAATGCCGCTTTGATTACTACTATTAAGATGCGATAGCTGCTGGTTACTCTGAATGTTCGAAGATGCACTTCCACTGACACGTTGTTGCTGCTGACCTTGTTGTTGGCTGACTTGACTGAGATTCGGTGGTGGAGGTTCTCGATATGGTGGCAACCCTTTGTTACTGACACTACCACTAACAGGACTATGAGCATGGGTTTTAGAAGGGTTTGGCGGTTCTCTGTAAGGAGGTGGGCCACTTAAGTTCAAATCTTTCAGCTTCCTTCCTGGAGAGCCGTCCAAATCAAATGCGCTATCTAGTCCACCTCCGATTAAACTTTTATTATTACTACCACAATTAGCATTTATCACTTTTCCGTTAGCAGACGCACTAGAATTGGAATTAGTTAACGTTTCATTTACGCGTTGGGGAATACCTCGTACTACTCCAACGCTAGGTATAACTTCTTTTCTCTTCATTGATCCTTCCTCTAACGATGGTTGATTCCCGGC
>JAQFZC010001511.1:0-29482 GCA_034695205.1 Dicyrtoma fusca | reverse complement strand
GATTGAGCTTTGGTCTGAGGCTGGAAATTTCCATTCCAGTCTGCAGTCCTAACCTCTCACCCAAGCACGCCTGCTTATTGAGGAAGAAGTGTTTTGACATTTTCCCGAAATAATTTGAACCCTAAACAATAAACAAAAAAGCCTAAAGTACATTTTTCATATTTTTAAATGCTATTTTGGTGCTACGGGTATATCTTAGTTGTAAGTGCATGCTTGCATGGACTTTATCAAAAATATCTAAGATTTCTGAACAAATACTAAAAATCAATATTTAAATTTTCAAACTTGCTTAAAAACATATCCAGTTTACCCATGTTGAAAATAAGCAAAAGGGTGTGTCTACACTTTTCAAAGACATGTAAATTAAGTGATTTTCACGTTATTATTCAAGAATAGAATAGAATGTAAAATGCTTGTATGCAATAAACCTTGAAAGAAAAATACCGTGGTGGTGTGTGAAGGAGACCAGAAAGCGCAGGCCTGTTCTATTATTCAGTATTAAAAGTATGCACCCAGCTTGGAGAACTATAGTGAGCTATTCAGCTCATTAAACATTACCTTACCGAGAGTACTTTAGTAAGTGTAATCGAATTACACACCAATTGATGTCAAAAATATTCTATCGATAGTACCAATATACATTGACACTGTTTCGTTGGATTTCAAGTCTTGTTTTTAATTTTTGATGATTGAAAAAAAGTATAGTAGACCCAACTTTGTTTAACGTACTAATAGTTTCTACAACTAATCGTAAAAACAGGTTAAATCCTCGTAAATTATCTCGAGCACAAACCCGATGGTTTAATTCCGCCTACTGCTCGACTCAAATATTACAAGTAATTGTTTTTCAGTTTTGCTTTCCTCTGCACAAAAATGAGCTACTTTGCATTGTACTAATATACAGTTAATTGAAAAATAATGAATAAATAAGCATAAAAGTATTACACGGCTTCCCGTGTTCTCGCACCCTGCACACGGCAATCTCGAGTTCTTTGAATCAATTAAAATCGTATATAATGTACCGCACTATGTACTAAACATTTGTTCCTGTTACATATATAGTATTAGACTATCCTACCAATATGTATTTAGTCACAAATTCCTTTACCGCGCTACATTCATTGATGGCGTCATCAAAATGTTTTCTTCAGAACCCCCCAACCCCTGCTCACCATATTAACCATTGATTAAATGGCTAACCTGAAGAAATAATGTGATCAATTTCTACATACAGCCCTCACCCAGCTGATGACATTATTTATGGGCCATGCCTAGCGGCGCTTTCAGTAACAAACTTCTTTGTACACATTTATATGAATAGAGCCTTGTGGCCGAACAACAGTTCACTCCTACGCAACTTAAATAAAATCGCAGATGCTTAATTCAGTACATGTAAACATGCTGCAATCATTGCATAACAGAATGCAATTTAAAATGTTCCGCATCATGTTTACCGCTTTCGATTTAACAACAACTGATGTGCAAACTGCCGTATTTGGTAATTAAATTGTGCTGATTTGAAGTAAAAACAATTTTTGTTGGATTACAAAACTAAATTGTAGCAAAAACAAAGATCATTTTTAAGAACGAAATATTTCATGAAATATAAATCCAACGCAGTGAAAGGAAGTTCCAAAGATACAGAATGGAGCGCTGAGGACGGGTTACATGTGCTTACACTATGTACGTAGTATTTGAGTAAATAAGTGAGAGTTTGGCCTAATGGCACCACATAAGTTTCTGATGTATCCAATTCTTTTATGATTTTGCTACTGCAAACCAAGTAGTTGTGAAAACGGAGCGAAAAGCGTTGTTTGTCGTTGCAATAACACTGAAAGAATACTTCCAAGCTATTCTTTACAAGTCAGCAGTTGGAGTGAAAGTGAAAGCGAGAAGAAGAAAGAATGACTGCATTCTATTTCTGGCTTATCTATAGCAGGCCCATGTATACGTACTTTTTCTGACATGCTCAACGCATTTTGTGTTGAGTGAAAGTGGAATTGTATGTACACACCAAACGGCGTGTTTCCAGTTCATACAATATACATACAAGGGAAGAACCTCAAGTTCGTGTTCAACCACACATATAAAATGAAAAGTGGACCCAAATGGCCTGAAGCAGTGAAAGTGGTGGAGTAGCTAATACATAGATTCATTTGAAACTGTGATTAAAGCCCAGTTACGATTGTACTTTAGTCCTGATGCACGCTCCGTAAACGTGTTAGTTTGAAATTCTTCCTTGAATCTAGGAAAACTTATCCGAAGATTTTATTTCCCGAGTGATAACAATCAATGCGGACTGATCCATCGCTACAAATTACCATCACTTGAGGATTTCGTATAAATCGAATTTCATACTTGACGGTAGCCACTTTAAAAAAATAAATTTACAAAAATTAATTACAGTACGAATACGGAAAAATGTGTTGCATGATCCAGCACTCCTCTGCGCTGCGTAGTAGAAAGGACTTGGAAAGTGAAAATTAAAGGGTGTATGCATGAAGAATACGGAATAGGAGATCTTTACACTTTCTATTTATCGACTATTCTCTTTCACGTTCGATGTGTTGAGCTCGGGTGAATTCACTAAGGAAGAGAGAATAAACTCTGAAAGAAAAGATTTCTCTCCTTTCACCCTTGTCTCTTTCCGTTTAGTTAGATTTGGATCAGACTCCTTGATTCCCTAAAAGCGATTTCATGCTGCGCAAAGCAAAGCCCCTAGTCTCCTTTACTTCTCACTTCAAGTATGCATTCCTCACCAGACAATCTTAACTCTGCTCATTGATTCCGGTCACAGACTCAAATTTTTTCATTTCTTTCAAGTGCATCGATTTAAACGTTTAACATCTATGAATATTCTATATTTTCGCCCTAAAATGGTTCTTTGTGAGAGGATTGCCAACACGTATATATATTCTTAAAATGATGTTAATGTTCTTTATGGCACGTGAAAGGGTGCAATGTACGGTTCAAAAAGGTGGTTTGGAAATTTAAAGTAAAACCGTGATGTTGGTGTGAGAAATGTGTTATAGGAGTAAACTTGGAAGAATTGCAAATGGTAATAGGGTGCGGCCGCAACATGCTTTTCCATTCTCCCACGCTAACAAGTATATTGAACCGAATCTCTTTTAGCTTCTGTTTTTTCTGAGCGATTGGAGCTTTGTTTCTCAAGTACAAATACCTACGAATACGGAGTGCTGCTTTTGAGGAAAATGGTTTTGTAGAAAGTAGATTCGTCGTCTAAGAAGCAATGTGACGTCCATTCAGTTTTAGCTAAAAGCAAAAGTAAGGCATTTCCAGAAACTTTTAAAAGCATCTTGATTCATCTCCACACATATTTTCCTTTTAGCCAAAACTAGGAGTGCATCAGTTTGCTTCTTAAGCGGCGATGCGTATGCTGTGTTGGTTTGACGGAAATGGTGAAACGGCGGAGGTCGGGTCTTAGTAGGTTATAGTAAAAGTGTATTTTGTTGTTGGTGGTCGGGATGGTATGTTGTATGGGTTTTGGAACATTGGTGGAGAAAATGTAGAATTAGGCGGGGGATGGAAGAAGAAGAAATCAGACAAACAGTAAATACCTACGCTTAGGAGTAGGAATAAGAGAAAGCTCATGTTTAGATTTAGCTAAAGTTTCTCCAGAGAGAAAGCTAGTGAAAGGAGCTAGATAGATGGGTAGATGTAGGTTGGAATAGGAGAGGAAAGAGAAATCGCCTTGCTTTCTCCGTCTCTGTCCAGGTCTTCGGTATGCTTAAGTATGTAAGTGAGGAGAGAGTGAGCCTGAGAAATCTTAAATTCCGGGTCTTAATGCTTCTCTTGCAGAGTTTCCCTATCTCCTCGTCTCTTTAAGTTCTCGAGTCTCAGTCAGTCTCATGCATCGTCGTCTGGTCTTCATTTTCCTTTCCGTCTCTGCTTCACGAATTTCTTCGGCTGCCTCTGTTTTCTCCGCCTTTTAACCAGACAGATACCTACTTACTACTTACTAATGCTTCTGTTTGTCCTTTAGAATCATCCTAGTGGTAGAACGCAAGTTTGAAGTACATACATTTTCCTTTAGCCTCAACATTCCATCCATCAGGAGACTCCTCGAGAGCAAACGAAACGAAACAAACTGAGTCTCGACGGAACTTTTGTTTTCCAAAGCCATATAGATATGGATGGAGTTCCATAGATGTACATCCTACTCATGTTTCAGCTAATGCCATCCTAAAAACACATGCTTTTACATTGACAATCGGTCTGGAAAGAAACATTCAAGCATTTCTCTTCAAGCTTTTCTAGTTTCAATTACTAAGCTTCCATTTTTCAACAACCATTTTTTCCCTCTATTTTTAACAAACATTCGTACATACACCTACTGCTACTGCACAGTTGGTTAACTTGCATTACTTTCTCGCCCTGTCATGAACACCAAGTCAAATACATATATTTGAATTGCTCCATTTTAATGCAGCAGCTCTCCCTTTAATCCATATATTTCTCTGGAGTTGCATTGCGTTTCGCTTAATAAGTAGACCAGTTTTACAATTACTGGCACAGTTCAAGCAAAATGACAATTTAAAGCTATTATACGGATGTTCCAGAAAACTTTCACAGCGAAACGGAGTATTATGTTAATACATTTCTAATTTGTTCCAAACCTCATTCTTGTTCCGCGATACATTCTAAATGTAAAGAAAAGTCATTTTCAAAATTCTTTCAACGCAGAAATAGACATTGCCGAGATTATCCAGCATAGAAACTTAGAACGGGGAAAGCCAGTGAAAAATCAGTAAACAAAAAATGCTCAGATATTTACTCCCAAGATATGATAATACTTTATTAAATTGGGTTCGATCAGTGAAATTGAATTGACTCTTCAGGCTGCAGGCTGCAGCCATGTACGTGTTGGAGTGATGAATGGGGGAAGCATGTCTCGCCCTGTATAAGGCCCTATACCAAAATTGAAAGAAAGTTATGATCCTATGATGGCCGGAAGAAGCATCGTGTGTACTAATGCATGCATGCAATATCTAATATGTATAGATGAGAGGGGGGATGTAGACGCTGAGAAGATGCCCATGCTCATCCAGTCACTCCATAAGAAGGAATCGGAGGAAATTGAAGAAAAGAATGAGATTAGAATGGATCAATTTATAACGTAACCTAATATGATATCATCTAATAAGACAGACTTGTTCAACTCAACACACAATATCAAGAAGACAAGGCAATAATAGGAGCAGAAAATAAAGCTTCGTCCTCTTCGTCCCCTCGATACGATCGGCTACAATTTCACAGCCATGACGTCGACAGGCGGACGACTGGAGAAAGTAAGGAGCCGAACAATGCAATGTAATGGTTGGTTTGGTTTGTTAGTCGGCTGCAAACATTCAGTAAATTCTCATCATTTCCATTCTGTATCCTTTCAATCCCTAGGAATATTGAGAGCGATATTTCGCTGAATTCAAATCGGCAACAAAAATTGGACACAGAAGAAATCTCCGTAGGAATACGGAGTAGGGAAAAATGTCGAGCTCAAGTTCCAATTCAATGCTAGTAAACACTCATATTTTATGTGGACTATCAAGTAAGACTGTTACACGAGAAAATGTTTAATGCTCTCTACAGACATCCTAGACTTCAAAAATACACATGTACATACACTCTACTTTCCACTACGTCATTTACTAGAATTGGAATGAGTTGCTTGGCTTGATCTTGGAAGCTATTAGTCGCATATGGAAGTCATGGCTCTCAGCTCAACACTCAAGTGGAAATCTGGATTGGCCAAAGCTGAGTGTGTAGTTGTGGTACTAATACTAATATGAAGCCATTCCCATTTCATTTGGCAACTTATTCTCCTACATTCCCCGGCTACGTTCAACGCTTTCCCAGGGACACACACACTACTTACAAATGGGCCCCGACTCCAAGTGATAAATGTATTGAGACGTCAAGATTTGTCTAGTTTCTTTATTCCCTAGTTTCTTGTCCTCCTCCCGCTGTACACACTCCACCAGTACTTACAAGTCTCTCGTCTGCTTCTAAATACCGATCGTGATCATAGGCATTTACACATTTCATTGAAGACAGCATTGCAGCTATTGACCCAGAGCTCCATAAAGCTCAAGTAGACTAGTAGACTACCATTCGTCCGCACTAAGTTTAAGTTAGGGCACATTTAAAGAAAAAATAATTCCTAATGGATCCCAAACATGAGCTGGTTCAAACAAACTACCTACCTAATCCTTGTAATTCCATCCTATTCATTTATGAAGGCAACTATCGACACTGTACTGTACTGCACTGCACTGTTTCACAGGAGAAAGATTCACTGTTGGGCCTTCACTCCGTACTATAAGACTGAGTGGAAATGGAGCAACTTCTCGCTTTGTGGGAAGGAGACAGCCATGAAAAACCTAATAAGATTCTAAACTAGTATGATAGTAAGACTGGTTTAGTTTGCGAGTACATGCTCACCCAGTCAAGAATAATATTCCTATCAGTATGGCGATCTGTTTAGGTAGATATTGTCTTCCAATCTCTCGTAAAAATAGCAATCACGAGAGGAAGCCATGGGAACGAGGATGTCTTGGATGGAGCTTCCTTCCTTTGCTGAGGGTGCTTCCAACATTTTCACTTTCCTTTAAATTACTTTGGCTATTGCATTACATCGTCGTCCAAAAAGAAAATCTCTAAAAAACTAAAAAAGGAAGAAGGTGTAGATCTAAGCCAACCACCAGAAGAGCAGTTATGCATACCACTTAAAGTCACCTATTCTCCTCAACTACCATGTGTACATAGCAACGAGGCATGAAGATGATACCTTTTTACATTGTATGTACCTACTTACTTCTTGCCACTGTCGCTCATAATGTGGATGAAATGGAAAGTGCCTACCAAAACCAACTTCAACTTTCACAGTGTAACTTCTGTATAGCTACCCTTGCTCCCATCTGTAGACTCTGTATGTATGGTAATGCTATGGTGACGCTATGTAGGAAATAAAGAAACTCAAAGTTAACTTTTCACTTCCTTTTGGTTGGCGGAACGTTTACAGCTATTTCCATTGATGTTTGACATTGGTTTCGGGGGAGGAAAGCCAGACAGACGGTGATGCACGCTTACCAAAATACTCCTATATGCCAGGGATAGAAAGTATGCACTGCAGTGATATCAAGATGAAACCTCAAAGAGAAGAGAAAGGGAGCCGTAGCCTTGGTTGCATGGAGCCACCGTCCATTAGAAACAACTCATGTGACGGCATCTCATAAAAAATTCGGTATGAGTCCAAACTAAGTCAAAATAGAATATCAACTTTCTCTACTCATGTATGTTGTGCCAGAAGAGCGAGTTGCTTTTCATTTTTCATTTTTTCTTATCCCACGTGTACATACTTTTTTTAGTGAGTTTATCAGTATCTTTCTCTCGTCCCCCACGCCTTAATAGGAGGGCAAAGCATAAAGTTTATTTCCCTCAAAATTAAATGGCTCCAGCTTACACATACCGCGATGCTAATAAGAACTGTTTGAGAGCTACAGTCAACAAATATGGCATGTTTTTGTCACCTTTGGTTGCCCAATTAATTAAATTTTATCAAACTCAATTTTTTCCAGTAATATTGGTAATATTCTTAACATAATAAATAGGGAAAAACAAGGTTTTTCTTGTGGAAAACTTTTAGCATTTTACAAAGAATTTCTCAGCAACCATTAAACTACTCCATACCATTACCACCATCTTTACAAGTAAATTTATTGCAATCTAGCATAGTTAGTTTCCACCATTCAACTTATTTGTTCATTAGAATGGGAACTTCGACTCGGCACACATACAAACCCCCGCACATGCATACAGAGGGGACGGAGAGAAGATTTCCCTCTCACCAACATAATATTAAAAGGCATTTCCCAAAATGAATTACCTAAGCCAAGCACGGTCCTTGTCAACCCGG
This sequence comes from Dicyrtoma fusca, assembly GCA_034695205.1. Classification (NCBI taxonomy): domain Eukaryota; kingdom Metazoa; phylum Arthropoda; class Collembola; order Symphypleona; family Dicyrtomidae; genus Dicyrtoma; species Dicyrtoma fusca. The sequence goes on along the minus strand of JAQFZC010001511.1, from coordinate 21,549 downwards.
CTACATCGGACTCGGACTCCTTTAGGAAAGTTGAAATGCAACCAAGTGAGAGAAAAATGTGTGCAATCTACATTGATTAAAATGAAAGTGGTTGCCAACACGATTTCCTTGTACATAAGTATCAAAGTTAAAGTTACTGGAAGTTATTAGAAAGTCCACACATCTATATTTCCTTGCATTTTCCTTTCATGATGCAAGCACGATGGAATTCGGTGAATGATAAAAACCTCGTAGATATATCCACTGTCCTAGTTTTTTAAGCCTTATGTATGTACTTGTGAACTGGGTGTAGTGAGATTGATGTATAAGTAACAACTTTTTGGGGAAAATGAAACCCAACTCGGCTGATGGTGGGTAGTGGGAGCGTTTACCATTTCATTGGGTCTCTCGTCCTGTCTTGTACCTCTCTTATCGCCCTCGGTTACTCTGAGATGAGAGAGAAAGTGAGAGAGAGAGAGAGCGAGAATCCTATGTGGAAATTTACGAGGTGATAATGGTGAATCTGGCAGGGGCTCTTCTCCTCCTTCTTTCTCGTCTTCCTTTTACCATCTGTATCCTATCTTTTCTCCTCATATTCTCAACAACACTCCATCCACACCACTTTACATCTCTCGCCCTATAGTATAGTATATTTTCATAGGCAGCTTGGTAGTAGTATCTTGGCTGGGTGGTAGAATTATTCCTGTAGTTTAGCCCACGTCCAGATAAACACTGAATACGTTTCTCTAGGTTCATTTTACCTATAGTATATCTTCACCTTCAGTGTATTCTGGGGTTTTTGTGCTCGTAACCCGATCAACTCACAAGCCCTTGCTTCTACCCACGCTCTTCCCGACTCTACGCATTTGATATTGAGAAGAGGGACGGATGCTCTCTCACAGCCTACGACATCCGCTAGAAGAGCATAAATCCACATAATACGAATAATAACAGAGGCTACATAACCGTGTGAAGAAGGCAGCAGACAATCTTCTCCACCCCTAACATATGTAATCCCGTCACATCAACAACTCAATGGAAAAAAAACGAAAACTTTTAATACTGCCAACGGACATTTAAGCAAGATTATGAACACAAGTCACAAATAGCTATAGGTTTTATCCGACTTACTTATTTACCACCTGAAAGGTAAAAATAAAATCCTGCCACCCACGAAACGCGGTAGTAGCCGGTATAAAGTTGTAACTTCATTTTGGCTAACATTTTTGACAACTTGGTAATAGTATACCAAGTTGGCAATTAATTTTATTAAAACATTCCACTAATAAGATTGAAACTTGAGCCATGTTTTTTACACCAAATTAAAATGAATTCTAAGAACGGTGTCGTAATATACTATGGTAAGCCAAAAATATACTTTCAGAGCTAGGCTTCTAAAAAAGTGTTTTTTTTAAGTTTACTTGCAGGTACACTCGTAAAATGTTTCGGAATTTGTAGAACGTAATAAATTATTATTTTACTGCCTGTTTTCTACCAGTCTAAATGTCGAATTCTATGTACTCAAAGATTGATGTCGAAAAAAAGGTTGATTCATTCACATAGCTTATAGCTTCATCATATTTTCAAGGGAAAATCAAGTCGGTGCTGCTATCCTACCAACGTATTTAGTGTGTGTAGTATTATCTTAATTTATTGTAAATGAATTTTCTGCTTTTCCTTAAGGTGACTGCCTTGTGGTTGTGATTTCATTTTTGTAACTTCGTCAAAATAGAGCAAAAGAAGAAGATTCTGTAGAACAAACAAAGCTGAGGATTAAACGGAATAAAAAATTTGCTCAATATCCTTTGGTTTTGCTTTACTTGTGGATTCTTCACGGGAGAAAATGGAACTATCGGAAACTGTGGTTTTTATACATACACATGTATACTCTTATGTATGCACGTTAACGTACCGAGAGTAACATTGGGAATTTCCGATTCACGGATTTTCCTCCCAAAGAAGGGATGAAAAATGAATGGGAAAAACTTTTTCATTAATTATTCCCTTTGGCAAAAGTCATTGAATGCCGATGGGTAGATTGAGAAAAGCGTATGTACGTGATCTGAGAAGGACGAGTATTCAGTTTCTAATGCTTAAATGAAAGTCAGCCAAATCAGCGTGGGCTTAGAATGTAGTGTCACCTAACGTACTCCCTTAACCTGTGAGTGTGCCCATAACCTTAAACGAAGCGTATATCTATGAGCTCCACAGAAGAAGATAAAGAATTATTTACTAGATTCAAGTCAAAAGATAAAATAAACTTGCAAAATCGTGGAATTAGATGAACAAATGCATATGATGTTATATATAAAAAAAACTCTGAACATGGAACACATCGATTTTGTACACTGGAGTTTTTAGAGAGAATTTTTTATGGCACCATTAAAACTTAGCCTTGCCAAAATAAAGTGATTATTCTTTACTTGCTACTTGCTGTTAGCAATTAATAAAGAATGTTGCAACAAGCTAAAAGGAGTGAGTACAATTTTAAAGTCTAGCACAACAGGAAAGTAGGAATGTATGGAAACTGCGGTTTTTCTCCAAACACATTACAATTTGCGCAATCAAAAGAATACATTACACGGAGTCTATACAGGGCGTACATACACACTTTCTCGCCTATCCTATAAACTGACGTCTAACGATAGCACAGAGCACTAGCTGAGAGACTGAGACTCACCACTGCTTAAACGCAGCTTATTTTGACTCTTGAACGACGACGTAATCCATGGAAGGATATAAGGTTAGACATAAAATTAAAATAAGAAAAGAATCTGGATCTTAGAAAAGGAAACGACAGCCATTGGGCTTCCAAGTCCTGGTTTAACTTTCGACTCAGAATTAAATCGCTTCATAGATCGTTGAGACGGGGGCTCGGGACGAGCCTTTCGAAATAAGGATGAGAGGAAAAGATAATTTTAACCAAATAATTAGTGTCAGATGACTTGAGAGGTCATAAAATTACCATGAAGTTCTCTTTACTAAATTCCCAATTGTTACTCTACAAACAGAGCTTCTCAAGGAAGCTTGGGAATGCGGCTTCAGACTGCAGAAGTGCAGAGACGTCAGCTATATATGTAGGTATCTGTGTAATATAATTATCTCCCTTCCTCTATGTATTGATCATCACAGTTTTCTTCCAGGAATTCTTTATATATTTGATTCGTTTAGCACCATCGTCTGGTATGTACATATGCACGTTTTGAGCAGGATCCGAATTTGGCATCATTATACGGCAAGTGTGAAGGTGCTTCTCGGTATGGTGGAAGTAAGAGAGCTTAGCGACTGTTTTTTACGACTTGGTGGAGAAATGGAGAAAAAATGCGTGAGGGATTGCACCAACTTCCTTCTGATATTTACTTCCCTCCGCATACTCGCCTCGTACATCTCCTCTGCATAAGTATTTCTTGGAAAACCTACCCATGATTTCCCTTTCAAAGCTAACGTATATACATACATCCACACGGCCGACTAAGTTGATTCCAGGCGAAAGGCATCGAGACTTTAGCTTTAGTTCTTTCCCTCGACAGCCCGGCGGATAGTGCTGAGGCAGCGGACCTTAAACCTTGTTCAGCGCATCATATAATCGTACGGCGGCATAAAATGTGTATGAAAAATCCCAGCTTTTTTCCTCTTTTACTGCGTATACAAAGATTGCCATCATTTTTCTCCCTCCCAAGTTAACACAACAGATAAGCCAAAACAAAGAAGGATTTAATGTCGCATCGTGCTATAGGTATGTACATGCATAGGTACATACGTGTAACTGTGGGGTGCACAAAGCTTTCTATTTACGGAAGTAAATGATCGACTTCCCATTTATCACCGCTCACATTTATTTTAGGAGGAAAACTCGCTTTTACTCCGCCATTGTGTCATTTATGTGTACACATCAAACTAAGGAAAAAGTATACAAATTCTGAATTCTGAATCCAAACTTCTCTGACTGTCTACTACTTCTGTCTATCTTTCTGTCTGTCTGCCGTCAGATCTCGATTCACATGGATTTAGACCCGAACTTGGTGACTCGACGCCTACGCCGCTCCAGATTTGGATTCTTTATATTACTCGTGAGGGTGGTTAGACGGTAAGATTGAAAAGGTTGACAGTGAAAAGCAGGCGTAAGCATTATCTCCTTTATTTCATTTGGTATCAATCTCCCTTCATATCGACAAGGAGTCGGCAGTCTGCTGAGTAGAAGCGTGAAGAAAGGAGGATTGATAGGTCTTTCAGTACACTTGCCGTCTCATTTAAAATGTGGGAGTAAATAGACTTGAGTCCTACATATGAAAAAGAAACATGAGAGAGAAATGAAATAAACTTCAGTGGGCTTGTTATTCATTCAATCCTTGTCGTAGATGTCAGGGTGAGCATTTCCTATTTAAACTTGAACTAGCTTTCAAGTGTGTTACTTGTGACACGGTTTAAATTTTTCCCCAACACGAAAACAAGAAAAGAAAAAACCAAAGAGAGAAAGGGAAGAGACCCTCTACCTTTCTGTGTGCACAAAACTAAACTTGAGCTAAAAGTGGGTCAAAAGTAAAAGTATATGCATGAGAATAAAAAGAAAACTCGTTGAAAAACATTCAACAGTTCTTTCCAGCCCGTCCCGCAGTTCTGCCTGCACACACTGCACACCACTTTCCATACAAAGTTACCATTTTTATTTGCTTCTCAATTCAATTTTTCTTTCTTTAACAAGGTAACTTAAATATAACACTAGTATCTAATGCACTTTGTAAAATATCCAGTGTAATGGAAATAGGACTCGAAAAGACGACCTCCCTCCTACATATACATACATACATATGTAGCAAAATATGATGCCCTCAAGCCTAGGAAGTATTCTATTCAACACATCTACTATATCTACAAGAATGCAATCACCTTTGTTTCATGCACGAACTGAATATTTGGTGGGAAGAGAATTTGATAATCTACGCATGGAAAGTCTAATAAGATGTTATTATAGATTACATGGGCAGTGCGATTTCTAAGACAGGGCTGCGGTGGTGGTAATCTTATAGAATTTATTGTCCATTGAAACATGTTAGTAAAAACAAGAATGACATTTTGTTGTATACAGAAGCGTAGAGATGAGAAGACCGCAAGGTAATAAATCAGTGGTTTGGTTCGTTTATTTTGCGAAGATGTGCCCAATGCCAATGCCTATTTTCCTGTTTGTGCCCGGCCGCTTTGGGTGGGTAATGACTATAGCCATGAGCTAATATACCTTTTATTGTAAATGCGAGCATAGTCCGTGTCGGTGTGGGATTTCAGTGTCTATTTCACTATATTAGTCCTGGCATGTATATGTACCTACTGTATAGTACGTAGTAGGGGCCTGAATAAAAGTATGAAACAGTTTCTATTCCCTTTTGAAATGATAGCGCGGTAGTGGTTTTGGTTTTGGTAAATTTTGTGAGTGCTAGAAAGGATATGAGGGAGGCTTTTTGGATGAGACGGAGATGTCAGACAAGTTCCTTGGGATTTTGATGAATGATCTAATATAATATGAAGGTTGTAGTGTGTGTGGTAACAACGAAAGCGACATCGACAACGACCAAATGACACTCGTAATGTGAAGGAGAAAACACAAGAAAGAAAGGAAGGTGAGAGACAAGATGCAAAGTTCTCTTACCGTCATTAGCAATGGCAGCCATAAGGAGAAGATTCATGGTGGCAATGATAGCACAGAAAGTGGTTCCTTTGGACAGAAACGAAGTCATGATTGTCAGGGGTGATTTATTGGACTGAGTTGGGCTGTGGGGATAGGATACGCGGAAAAGGACACCAACGTCCTTCTTTTTTTCCTTGTCTGGTCTGGGGTCCTCGCCCTTGGTTTCACAAACTTTTCTATTTTATTCCAAAACGCTTCCAAATAATCATACAAACTGCTGGTCCACCAGATAATATTCTTATTTTCTTCGTGCTGCGTTGCTTGTGACTTTGGCGGCAAGAACTCGGCTTATATTGTACCAGGAACGTGTGTACGGGAAGCAAAATTTAAGAATACCCCTTTGGGGGCAAGTCGCTTTAATTTCATTGTCCCCACTTGGGTTTCAACTTCTCCTCGTCTTGTGTTGTCAAACCAATCAAGTCAAGTTTCTAATTAAATTGTTTTCACACTAATTCCACGTTTCAACCAATCACTTTGAAAAAAAATGAACAACAGCTCCTTCAACGGAGAGCAGTATTTGGAGCGTACGGAGTACTTACATATAAATGTGCATGTCTTCGTGGTTGAGCAGACGGAGAAAGTTTGAATCTTGTTCAAACATGAAATTAATTGTATGTCCAGGCGCTCTTTCCTTCTCCGTCGACTGGATCTAGTACAGGCTCTATATATATGTCTAAATGTTATCGGATACTTTTGAGCGAGAGCGTCTTTTCCTGTATTTACACCGAGCCAATGCTAAATGTTGGATGAATTCAACGAATTCGAGCTGAAGGAAGAAAAGGGTTTTCCGTGATTATAACTCACTTAAGACTAACGTAATGAGAGTTGAGATGGATAAAAGAATGAAAAGGGAAAAAGAAAGTGAATTGCAGCCATGGAAGAAGCAGCATCCATTTGAAATATGGGAATCTGTACTATCTATATAAGTTGAATGAAAGCTGTGATAGAGCCACTTTAACTTGTGCTTGTAGTATTATGAGCCAGCTTTCACCATGAAGACCGACCAATCCAGTTTCGCACAGATGTCTAAAGCTTTCATCAATTTTTTCTTTTCTGCACATACAAGTAAGAGAAACCGTTCAAGCCCATAGTAATAGATTCACTTCTAATATCTAATCCACTAGACTTGGCTACTTCGATATATTCTTGTACGTTTCTCTTTTTTTCTTACTGTCTCTGTACCATTATATACGTATATCTCAATACAAGACGGGAAAGTACACACGGGTTAGTAGGTGAGTAGGAGAATCTTCTGGAAGCAGCTGGCCAGTGTTGACTGGGAAAAGTAAAAGTAAACTCATCCGGCTCAATCCTGTCTGTTCTTGTCCACAAAGTAATGGAGAATTTTAGACATGGGCTTGTTCTTTGTGTGCAGACAAAGATACACACCTATACAAAAGTACCTGTATATGTTTGTGTATGTACGGCTGAAGCGTAGACCCTCACTTTTTCAGTCTAACGACTCGCCTGACCCGTAGACGTTTGTACGTAGGTGATGGAATATCTCGTGAAAATGGGATGGCTTGGTGAATTGTGTTCGTCAGCGGTGGCGGTAGTCGTAGCAGTCGCACTACTTTCTCTTCAACTCGGTAAACATTGCACAGTAAATGCGGAAGAAATCAGAGTTTGCCATGCGAATACTGATGATTTGATGTAAGTGAAAGCCAAGAACACATATGCACGTCCAACACTCTCTTTCAGTGCACTCCTTGTTTTCAGTGCATTAGGTCCAAGTCAAAACCTCGAGAACTGGCACTACGACTTCCCCCCTTTCTGTTCCTTAAGTCTCTTTACTTTGATTGTGATGAGAGACAAGTTGGCTACGTGAACTGAGCGAAGAAACACAAAACTTGAGGAATCCTTTCTCTCCCTTTCTCTCTCTCGCTTTCTCAATGTCCCAATCTTCAATCTTGGTCACACACACGATCACAAATTCCAACCACTCCGCCCCAATGTCCACTTCAAATACAGTACTACTGACTTTTACTCAATTATACGCTACGCTTTTAAATCTCTCACTCTGTACACAATTATATAGGTAATTCTATTGCAAGTCTCTAAAGTTGATACTTCTCAAAGAGTAACGGGTCAGTTCGTACTTCTTTTCGTCCTTATTTTTGGTCAGTCGACAGTGCTGATGTAACTGAGTTTGTAGTTTTGTAACATCATTTTTAATTCACTACAGGGTTTTTATAATTAACTTGACTACTTATTACTTCATATAACGACAATCCACATCACAAGCTCAGTTCTGGCCTTTCATTAATCAGTTCATCCCACTACAATCACTATGCTGAAAGTGTTCTTCAAATGAAGTGTACATATAGCACGCCCTGCAAAGCAAGCTCTATCGTTGTGTTGTTAACAGTATAAATGGATTGATTAACCACTCATTCAGTAAGTGTGAAAAGGTCTCTAGAAGAAATTATTGCGTCATAAATTATTTTTGCGCTTTTCCAGATTGATGGGATGAATGCCGAGCTTTTCCGTGTTATTATTTTTCTCCCTAGATAAAGCAGTGGGAGTATAATAATTTGATATGAGAATTAAAAATACCACTTATTATCATTGAACATTGATTGAGAATGCATACAGCTTGCGTCAATGGCTTAATTAAGTTACTACAACTGTAAAGGATTCTGTATTCCGCTTTGAGCTTAAAATAGAAAAAGAAAACATGATCAGAAAAATACTATAAATGCGCTAAATACACAAAGACACGTATAGAATGCGGCAAAATAAATGCTTATCCACGCTGACTCAAGTAGTTAACATAATAATCTTCTTAGAAAGGGAAAGTGAAGTGGAAGTAATATGATGGACTATCTAGTACGGAAGCAAGCGAGAAGATGAGATGGTGAAAGCAAAGGTAAAGTAAGTATGTTCTTGGAAATGAGAGCTCTTTTGCTCATATATAAGACCTCTTACCTTTTTCGACACTTCAAATTTACATTCACTTGGTTTTCTACTTATTCGAGTAAACTCTCTGCCGCTCCCTTGTCTTCAACCCTAAACCGATTTTATCACTTGCTTCTTTCAACTTTCTACAGCTGCGATACACTCATGCACGATGAAGGAACTGAAATCTTTATTTCACGGATTTCTTGCTTCTTCCGTAAGTGTTTTTCAAATTTCAAATGTACTCCCACAGAACCGGATGAGATTGATCATATACGTTGCGAGCAATAACGGATGAACTTTATATACTCTCATATACAGCCTACTGGTTTTAATCAATCAGTAAATGATAGATTGTCGGCGAATTCAGATTTATTATATTATGGTTAGTGGAAAGTTAGCTGAGGAACATAATGGATGATATTGATATTGAGATACTGGTGCTTCTGTAGGTTACTAGAGAGGCTTGGAAGTGATGGAACAAAACCAATAAAGACTCGTGTGTGCGTATCAGCGATAGGTGTGTAGCGTTGGAAAGCTCGCGCTAAACTGACTGCTTTGAAAATACTTTCCTTTGAAGAAGTGCTCCATGAGGAAAGAAGACAGGGAAAGTCAACCGACTTGGCTCGAGTTCCAGTTTCCTCCAATGCTCCTGTATGTTTCAGCTTGCTTTCCCCAGTCCTTTTTACTCGCCTGCAGTATTTTCTTCGCTGGCAACCCTCCCAGGTTTCTGGGCGAGAATGGCGCTGACGCTTTCCTCATCCTCACAACGCACTTCCTTTCTCCTCTCATCCTTCTAACACGGCTTTTTCTCTCTCTTCCTCCAACTCATCGCTCCGGTCTCTCCCCTTATTAAATATGTGAACATCATCTTGTTCTGTAATTTAAACTACAATCAAGATACTAAAAGTATTAAACTAAAATGGTCAATTAGCAGTGGTAATGGCTACAGCAAGTGCTCGGGGACTCTTCACAACCTTTATATTCTAATATGTGCCTACATAATATGCTCCGGGTAAACTTTACACGTGCTTAGAAGAACGTGTGTGTACCTATGTCTACGAGTACATCAAGACCACTATTAACTGTAACACAAAATCTTGTACTACTAAAACTTCTAACTCCAGACTATGTATGTGACGGAAGTAGTTTCTTATTTGTATCAGCTCGGATGTGCAAAAATAGCAATAATTTAGGAATTGAAAGTGTTATTTAAAATTAACTTTCCCTTTTTGGTGAGCATGGAGCTGAAACGACATTCATTTAGGAGAAGTTAGTGTGTGTTAAATGGAATGAGGATTGACGGTAATCTGTACATATATGGAGTGCGAGGTCTGTCTACGTCTTGTGGAGATTATATGATGGAATTATCTAGACAGTCAAGTACTGTACGACTGTAACTTTTGCAACATGCTACTTGTGTAGTACGTTGTAATTCTTGAAGACATTTCTTATTGCCACTCGCTAGACGAAGGAATAAATTACAAGAAAAAGAGAAAGACAATAGAATTGATGAGTGGAATTTGCTTGTCACTTTCGGTTCTATGTGTCTGTCACCAGTCTGCGAGCACAGTGCAGGCGTAGTAAAGAGGCTACGTGCGTGCTTATGTGCATATTGTTTACTCGATGGTCGGCTGTTCTTCGAACCGAATTTTGGTACAAGTCACACTGCCTTTTCCTATGCATGTATTTTATTTATATTCTCACAATATCCTAACTATATGAACAAGCTTCTGTTCTTTAGTTCCATAAAATGAAAACACGCAGGAGATGGTTTCTGGCCACAGCTGGTAGAATTAGAAATTTTCAAGTCTTTCTTCTGTAACTTAAATCCATGAGGAAACCTTACACTAAAACACTCCCCTCGCTCTCTTTCTCTCAACTGTTACTTTCTTTCCTTTTGGTTAATTATGCGAATCCGAGTGACTCGTTTCGTCTCAAACACTGATATTTCACACTTATTATACTTGATTTTCTTTCATTTTACTCATTTCCAGTCCGTCCTTTTCTCCACCTCTATGTGCTTGCCGTAGTTTAAATTTGATCCACACACTGCGGCTGAAGAAATGTGATGCTTTAAAAAAGAATCATTTTCAGTTTTAAGCCCTGGGCTAAGCGTTTGGAAACAAAGTTTTTTTTGAATTATTATTCAATTTCTTACCTACTTTCTCTGACCTTCTTCTGCGTGGCCCAACATATGCATAAATACGTAAAGCGTAAAGCGATAAAGTTTGTACTTTTTACACAGCAACTCTTCCTCTTACATATTCCTTTTCCCCGGCTCTTTAATGCAAACTATGATAAGTCATAAAAATCATGCTAATTTACATACTATGACTGTCTAAGAATAGAAAATAGTACACTCTGTATTCTATGTACGAAAGTTGAATATGGAATTGTAGCTGATATGTCTAAGCAGCATGCAAATGGGAACTACAGGAAACTTTTCAATGTGACTTAATACGTGACATAACTCTTGTTTTTCAGTTATGCTTCACGCCGTTCGGGCACCTCTCCATATAGCTGGCTCTCAAGGAAAAGAGAAGTAAAACTGAAGTGTACGAATGAGCAAACTTAACCTCATATCGCAACGGAGTAAGGTACATGTAGGAAAATGGACAGTTTATGAATTACATGAATTCAGTCACGGAGTCTCTTTGGTGAGTCTGAAAGGTTCATGATCACGACTGAATGCTCTTGGAAAGGATGTAATAAATTAAAGGGGAGTTGTTGCATTTTTGGTAACGTGATCCTTCATTTAAAGTGCTTTTATGAAGGTGTATATGAAACAAGGAACATTTTGTCAGCTTCGTCTAAACTTATTGGCCACACTCCCAACTTCCCAACAGCCATCATCCACCCCCAAATTAAATTTGTTTACTTTCCTTCTTCAGAATATGCAAAATGTGCAGCCCAGCGTGTGCAAATATGTAAAGGTGTAAATGTACAAAATAATTTTCCCTTTTAAAGATGTGTGACTCTGTATTCTTGGAATTTTCTCAAGGAATAAAAAGAAGTATGCGAAATATTAATTGCTACAAGAGTCTGTGACGTAGAAAGGGGAAAGGGTAGCGTGGAATTCAAACATTTTTATTTAGCATTCATTACAACCATATTATGTCAAGGAAGATTTTAAGTTTTTTTTTGTGATGCTTAAAAAATTCAGAGTAGTTTCAAAAAGAATGATGATGCTGGAAAAAATGAAATAGGCAATTACGTACTGTAAGTATAAAATAAATCCTATGACATTTAGTAATGAAATTGTTGGGGGATGTCAGATTTCTGCAAAGCTCGATAAATATGGCGGAGGGAAGAAGTGTGTGTGTAGCCGGGAGACGAGACGGAGCGGGAGTTGAGTGGGGGATCCGTTCCTTTGGCATGTATGAGAGAGCAAGACGGAGGCAGAGAGGAGGAAATGTAATACCATTTAGAATTTTGACTTAAAGGCTACAAAAAGGGAAAGTGCTTGGAAATATATGTGTAGCTCGTAATAAATTGTACTCGTAGCCTCTGCTTCTACTCAACCCAAGAAGAATGATACAAGTTAAAATGTTAAGCTATGCATTCCTCTTTTATGTTTGACTCTTGTAAAATAGCCAGTTCGAATTCCTTGTTGTGTTTCCCTATTTTCTTTTTATTCCTCTTCCTCCCTTTGTTTATCTCCTGTGCAGACAAATGGACGAGTATGTACGGGTCCTCAAGTTAGTGGCTCTTCTGCCTATTTTTCACAATGGATACTTCCACAATTGTACCAGCAATAAAGAAAACAATGTGCAACCTACACAGATAAGATTTAAAGCAATAGAGTACAGACTTGCAGCATTTTCATTCATTCCTCTTGTACAAGTAAATCAGAGCGATTGAGAAAAATTAAAGAATTATTGAAAGGAAATGGGTAGAGCTGTGTAGCATATGTATTAGTGCACGTACTACGTGAAGTAAAAAGACGAAGATCTATTCAGAGGGCCAAGGACACAAGGAACCAATAAGGGAAAGCTAGGAGAAGAGAAGCTAGTGAATTAGAACTATGAGGGCAAAAGTTGAATCTAAACAAATGGAAGTAATAATAAATAGATTGTCAACGACCTAGTTTTCCTCGTGAGGATTAAATTGTTTCTTTTCTAAAGGGCTTGACCTCCCTTGTAAATCTGTCGCTTACTCGTCTCGTCGACTTCGTACTTTCCTTCTCCCTTGGGTTCTCTTTCTACTTCCCTTTCCTCTTTCTCCCTCTGAGGAAGCTTCCTTGCCTTTCACAAGAAATCCACCGTCTACTTGTACTATGACTGCTATCTGTACTTACTAGATGATGGTGGAATTTCAAATTCGAAAACGGTCCCTGCCGTTTCCCTAGATTTTGTTGCATTTTTTTTATTTCCTTGACTGTTTGTTGTCTTTGATTGGTGATTGGATGAGCAGAGGTTTAGACACGAAACAATCTGTGGTCGTCTCCCTACCCTTTGTTTTCTTGTCTACACTTTGGATTCTAGAATAAACATGTGTTCAACTCTTCTATTTTAACATTATAGCGGCCGCTTTCTCGCTCTCTCTCTTGCCCTCGTCTCCTTTGTATCCCATTTTGTTTGTTACACAAGTATCACTGCAATCACAACAACAGAGCAACTACAACAACGCAACGTCGACTTACTTATTACCGGCTGAGTAGATATGTGAGCCTCAAACATGAATTCAAGCAAGAAAACAGAAAGAGAGAGAGAGAAACGGGAAAAAAGAGCAAAGAAAGAAAAGAAGACAGAAGCCGTCTATAAGCTTTGTAACGAATCCCATTGGAGTTCCTTTGTGATGTCTAGTCGTCCAATTCAATTCAAGTTGGTTCACTTGGATTGATCAGCAACACACTCACACAAAAAATAGAAATATAAGATGAACTAGAGGTTTGCTCTATCTCCGTGGGCAAAATAAGTAGAAGTAGCAGTCATAGTAGAGACAGAAACTACCTTGAAAACAGTGGGTAATTCAAACCCAACACTTCCCCATGATTGCCAAACATACTTTACTATGCTTCAGCAATACGTTTTGTTTGATCTCAATTGGGCTACCTAAAACGAACGATCCATTCTATTATATTTTTGTTTGGTCGGGTCTTTTCCGACCCTTATGGTCCATCCGTCCATTCCACAACAGCCGTGCAGTTTCTGAGTCTGATAGATCTGAAGCTGGATGTAGGTAGGTAGGAGCGGAAGCAATGGGCCTGCAAAAATATTTGTAGACCTTGAACAAACTTATAAAAATTATACCCATGTGAACCACCTTGTTTTTAAGATGTTTTTTTCTCTTCAACATTCAACAGCAGCTTAATCTAAAACAAACTTTTCCCATGTTCGTCCTACACTTCTGTCAACAACCTTTATAGGCATTTTACATTTCCAGCCACATACGCGAAATATTCTGATATTCAAATGCTTCAGGTCATCGATTATTCTAGAAACTCTCATGCAATAGTAATTGTATCATCTTTCAAGAATTTTTGAACAGATTATTCAATACTTTCCCTGTCATGCCCTCATGGACAGTCAACTTCACCCAAAAAGAAATGAATATGGGCTATTCTTGCAATTTACACATAAGGTATTCAAGAGCATCAAAGTGGCTACTGTAGTATGTATGCATACGTTAGTGAGTATAATAGTCTTCCATGTTTTCCTTAAAAAATGATAAAAAAGTAAAAGTTTGCTTTTCTAATAATATATTCCCAGATGACGATTCGGGAAGGAAAACACTTGAAGAGAGCCGAATAGAATATTTTCATTTCGATTCATACGATTTATTACATGCTCTAAAAACCCTAATGTAATAACGTATGTACATAGTTATCTAGGTGGGTAGTAGACGGGCGCGGAGTGATGAAAACGGGGATGGAAGGATGAGAGAATTACTCTGAATTCCCTTCGCATGCAACTTGGAGGAAACTTTTATCATTTTTATAAAACTAGATAGGTAGTGCTTTTTGGGAAAGGATATTCTAGGCAGTGAAAGATTTTCTTTCAGTGAATCTTTATAGCAGTGATGTAACGGAGACAAACGAGATCTATCTCTCAGTAGTACTGAGTTTGAACAAAAGACTGTTTTAGTTGCAGTTTTTGGTTTTGCATTATGCAAAAATTTTTAAACTACAAATCAAAATACTTGTGAGAAATTAATTTTTGACTGCAAAAAGCATGTTTGTAAGTGCTGAAAGGATCCACGCCCATTCTTATCAATTGCAAAGGACTTTCATCCTTTTACATTCCTTTTGAGTATGAGGGCAGAATGCAATTTCTACACTGCCGTCCAATGAGATTTTGGCAAATTAAAACTTCCCCCCTTTAGACTTTATGGAAGGAGGGGAGAATTCCAGACCATGTGAAAGAGACAGATGCTTAGTTTAATTTTCATTTGAAACATTCTTATGTACGTGGATTGGAGGAAGAGTTTCATTTTAAAAGTTTCTCTCTCTTTATTTTCATTGCAACAAATATATTGGAATATTCAATGCATCTAATTTCATGGATCGCTTACTAACGGCAGCAGGCTAGTATGTCTACAGAATTGATGATGGTTTCGCTTTGGAGAAAGTAGGGACAAGCTTCCCCTCTACTTTCTCCATGGAAGTGACTGAACAACCTTCACTTTCGTTCCCATCAATTCAATTATGTGCGATGTTGGTTCTCATATAAAAAATTCAACGTCTAATGAGGCTCCGCTACTTAACTTATTTGTGTATGTAGTGTATGTGTGCGTCGTTTTGAGGCTCACGAGTGACTGCACTTAGTTAGTTTGCATGTAAATCATCCGCTAGGGCTCGTATTTTCCCTTTTAAAAATTAAAATAAAATCTTTAAGTGCAGAGTGCCTAGTCAAAATGCTCCGTTGAGGAGGAACATGGGAGAAAAATGTAGGCTCAGGAGATATAGAAAGTGATTTATTTTCAAAGCGTTATTGTTGCTCCAAGTTAATGATGACTTATGTAATGGGGGAGACCATTAATGACAATATAGAGTTGTAAGACGCGAGTAAAACAAAAGCACTTTGTAACCAAGTTAATAGTTCTCCATGTACGGCTATTCGGTGTACAGTCTTCATGGGCTTTAGCTTGGCTAGATGATTGAGGAAGGGAAGACGTGGTTAAGTTATGCAAGAGCTGACAGTAGAAATTTGTCAAGAATATTTATCTAGAAGACAGGGAAACGTGGGGATCATCACTCAGCGCGTCTTGCTGTCGAGCTAACGTGACGACTAGGATGAGAATGCCTTATGGGCTTTCCGTCCCTCCAACTCCGATGACCATAACATCCACAAGGAAAACGATTCCTTCCTGTAGCTACGTACGATTCCAGTCAATTCCATCATACTCTTCCTCCAAGACTCTATCATGGTCTAGAACAAGGCAGCGTTCATCTCCTGGCTTGGCTTTCGCATTTATATCCATACATTTGGTTCTTCCACATCTATGGGAGCGTAGACAGGAAAGTGAAAGTAGAAAGTAGACGGCGGCACACGTAGGGAGGAGGCGGATGGTGAGACACAGCAGCGAGGACGAGATCGTGGTCACCTTTGACGATTCCCGTCACGTTCTGGGAAGAGCACAAGACTAATATCTAAGTCCTGCTCGGGACTTCCTTGCATAACCATCAATGCTTACTGCTTACTTACAGCTCCCTCCATTCCCCTAGTTGACTTTCACCGCACGCCCATATCCAAATATTACACACAGCTCATAGTTCCTTTTGATCACTTTTACCTATGTACACTATAGACGTCCCCTATACTCATGGAACTCCGTCTATACATACAATCTACTATGAGGGATTACTCCGACTTGAAGGGAAAAAAACCGCATAAACTTTGTCTTTGCTTTCCTGCCTACAGCTACAGCTCCTTGTATGTCTACGTGGAAGTTTATTGATACATATGTGCATAGGACAGACATTTATTTGCGGAGGGTATACGATATTTCAACTGGGACAAGTAAGCGTCGGCCTGGACCAAAGTGATTTCACTTTTATTTCATTTCTTTCCCTTTTCCATACAAATACAAATTCTCAAAGTGTCCAGTGACAGTATACAGAGAGAGAGTAGAAGTCATCCGCTTCTCCCTTTTAATATCCAAATCCAAACAACTGTGCAAGGGAAACGACCCAGGCCAGATCATCCTTTACAGCATGAGGACAGGAGCGGACAAATGGATTATAGTAAAGTGAAATGATGCATTCTCCTAAGTACTCCACACCAGCCATCCATTCGTGTAATGTAATGTTAAATGTATCTGCTCCAACGCTGCCCAATGCAATGCAAGGTACCTAGGTATATAATTTCCCAAAAATTCCGCTTGGACTCGATAAAAATAAAAAAGGAGAGGAAGTTCACATACCTACGTACATGGACAGCCGAGTGATAAAATATATGACAAAATACAGGGTACATTTGATATATTTCCAATTCATAGAAATGTATGTAAGGGAATGCGAATGGAGAAGAAAATGAAGAAAGGTTTGTAGCATGGAATGGGGATAGTTCAGAGTTATTAAAATGTTGGCATGTTTACAATACGAGCCTACAAACAAAACGAAAACGACTATTTCTATCCCATTTTTATTTTATTTAATGTCATGTCCTTCAGTTCTGTACAGAAAGATCCAGTTTAGGAGACTTTATTAATAAAATGATGGAGTTTTATGAAAGTTTGCAGTTAATATTAGAGTAGACTTTCCCCACTGTTACTAGTGTATATACACTCATGTATATGTCTGGGAGACAGGGAGAAAGCGGAGTTGTGTTGGAAATAATGGAGAGTGACTAGGTAGGTATGTTATGAAGAGACTGACATTCATAATCCATAAGGGATGACATTGACAAAGAGCTCTTATCTGTTGTCAGGCGAAACAGAAGCCACTTGAACTCGGTCATGAAACGACATTCTGTGGGCTTGAATGACTACCGAAACTCGTGCTCCCGCCTGATAAGCCTCCGTTATTGAGACATTTCCAATATTTTTCTATCTCCTCGAACTACTTTATGAGATAGTTCTTCTGTTCTTCCTTCCAAGTCCAAGTACCATTCAACCTCCCATTTCTTACACTCGCACGCACACCCCCAATGCCTCTACCGCCGCTCACGCACTTGTTTATCTCATATTATTGCTTATTACTACTCGGGATTTTTACCTTTCCCCTCCTCCACGAAGATGCCTCATTGTCATCCCAGTCATGTACAGATCGACTTGTGCACTGGGAGATAGGTAGCTGCCATTAAGGGGAGATAATACTCTATTACATCCACATAATGACTGCCGTCTGAGGTTGCTTCCGCTCGTATATCTATAGCATCCCCATCATGAACTATCACTTCCCAAACAAAGGTTCATTTCGTGTTTTAAGGGATGAATTAGGATTTTACTTAGGGCTATTTAGTTCTTTACTAACAGCAACTCCTTCGTCATAAATTGGATGTAATGTGATTATCCTAGGTTTTCTTCCTCAATGCATGCTCCTCAAGTGTGAGAGAGTAAAGGAGGGAAGGGAAGGTCCGTATAGATTGTTTTAAATGGGAGCTCTCAAGCTGTGAGAAAATGTATGCAGGGGCATAATCACATTGTAATAAGCAAAGTTTTATGGATGCTGCTGCATAGTTTGCAAAGTATACAGCTGCTTATATAAATTACGACAGCCTTTATTAGACAGAATTCAAAACAGAGATGCCTAGACCTAGACTGTCTCAAGGTAGGTATGCACTGCCATTTTTTTAGAGTGAGAGAAGAGGGGAATAAACGGTCGGAAGTGAGAGTAAAGAAAGAATGTAGTGTTTAGAATATGAAGCAAGTGAGTTAAAAAATAAAAGAATGTGAAAGTTATGTGGTTCGCTGTATGGAGGCAGTCATCCAAAGATGAATATGACTCTATGACCAAGACGCTTTCCCCTTTTATTTTTATGTGATGGTTATTGCTCAAATAGGCTTTCACTTCCCCTTTTCCCCCTTCCACTTTCCCTCGTTTGACTTTCTCCAGGCGTCCACAAGATATTTCCATACCTCAGAAGCTTCAGCTTCCTCCTAAATTATACTCACTCGTCTGTCTTCCCACACTCAAAAGTAGCTGTCACTCTCATATATCTTCAAGTAACAGACGCCTACAACACTCTTCCTCTCCTTCCTAAAATATCATACAAAACTTTATGAATTCAGGCTCGCTCGTCCCGTCCCTTGATATACTGCGCCGAGCTTTCTTTGACACGCGAACGTGTTTGAAAATTCTGTAGCTTTTTCCATAGGAGCTAACGTAGGAGAAGGAAATTATTGAATTTGCGGTATTAGCCAAATTAGCCTGTTCGTTTCTCGAAGGCAAGAAGAAAACGTTCATAATTTGTCAGCTGATTTTCGTCAGTATTTGTGTCGGTAAGAGTAATTCAGTGTACAGTGCCACAATCAAAAACTTTCTACGTATTAAACAAAAACTGCTGGGAAGTTTATTTAAATTAAATTATAATATAATAATATACACTTCCAGCCCCGGTTACGCCTACGCGTATTTGTAATTTGTGCCGAAACCTTGTAAAACAATGGAAAAATTTATCGTTTGTAGTACATGTACTTAAATTACGTCTATACCTTTAGACAAAGTAGAAAGCCAAGATCAAGAATAAACATAAAAACAAAAGAATCTCTACTACAGCAGACCAATGTAATACGTAATAAACGACAAAAATAAGTTACAGTTTGGGTAATTTTAGCTCTAATGAGGTTATTTCGCAAGCTTGTTTTTGTTTTAAAAAGCAGTAAATAATGTAAAAACGTTAATAGGTATGCACTATGTATAAATAGAAGCCTTCACAGAAATACGTAATTTTGTAAAGAAGGGATGATAATGAGAACTTAGATGTGTCTTACTTTGTAAAATGAATTGTTTGAAAGAACTCAAGTGTGCTCCCTGTGCTTTTCCACGTACATTCCCCCTTAATTACTCCCAGAGTCATTCATTACGCTAATAAAATCTGTAGAGCAGTCTCACGGTCATGGCGACGTCGACTCCTCTCTTGTCTTATTTATACGGCGCAACACTCTTTTTGGAAGTGAAGCCACCGACCATAAGTCATAATCCCTCATCATTACATTGCATTATTCACGTGCTTCCCTTCATTTTTAATTCATAGTAGCCTGAGATACTACTGGGAAAGGGCCACTTTGTCGTAATTGTATGAACTGAATTCTTTACAAATTCATAACTCTCAAAAAATCAATGAAAATGTTTTTAACGACCCCTTCAAACTCCTCGCTTTCGCACCGATTGTTGACTGTCCTCCGTATTCCAGTCAAGTCAAAAGTCAAAAGTCTGAATGTATGTACAGTCGTTACAGCCTCTGCATCTGCATATTAGTGGTAGTAAAAATTCCGTTTCATGATTTAAATTACTTTCGTTTGGAAGTGGATGTACCTAACATACCTACTTGGGTTAACTCGTGACTCCTGCCTGACCGAGTTACGTACATCCTCGCATCTTCCATTCAAGAAGAAAGAAACAGTCAATGGATCGATAGCCAAAGTATGTACAATGTACTTTGGGGGTCGCATTCGAAGGAGATTAGGGTGGATTGTAAGGCATGACTCTCTCATCTATTCCATGTAGCTTTCCCCATTGAACTACCTACCTACATACACACACCAGAAGATATTGGTTGGACATCCGAAGAAAAGTCGGAGTCGTAAAAATCTCCATTTTGATTGAGGATCAGATGATAGCTCGCCCAGCTGTTGGTTTTCACCTCACCCATAGTTATCCCTGAAACTCATAAAGTCGAGATGGATTTACCGGGCTTAAGACTCAAGTCCTCGCCAACTCTGTCATTGCCCTTCTTCATGGCTCACCAAACAAAAAACTTATGAATCCCCTATATTTCCTTAACAACGCATAGCCAGTCGCCGGCTAGACGTATTGACCGAGCCCAAAGTATACACACCCTACCTCACGACGTTTACAGAATGTACTGAGAGAAAGCAATTATTTTCATTGAATGTAATAAAATAAATCTGAACAAAAGTCACATAGTGCATCTGTAGCCGATCCAATTCGACCACCGTAAGTATGGGACACAGGTAGAACAAAAAATACCAGGTTAAATTATTCTTATGTCATTCCATGGCTTCCTTATAGAGGTCCATGAGTACGTGTTCCACTCAACATTCATGCTCTACAAACCTTATCCCCTAATTGCGAAATTCTATAGTGGTGGTTCTTATAGGAACTCTCCCCATCAATTCTACTTCTTTCTCACTGCATTGAATAAAATCAGTGATCAGCAGAAAAAAAAATCTAAAATCTATCAATCCCAAATCCAAAGTTGGACGTAAAATTTCTATATGGACTGGACAGAGTGGAATTACATGATATAAATTATGTATTCGAAGAAAGATGCGGATAGAGAGAACATTTATGGCTTTTAACAAGTCTTGAGTATTGAAAGTTTGGGAAACCCCTGAGGTTTTTCATTGGAGAATCCCCAAGGAGATGTGCAATTGAATCCAAAGTAACTGAGGACGGCAATCAAAAGCATTTGGCAGCTCATGTTCTCATCATAAAACCAATCTAAATTTATACAGCACCAATTCCCGTATCTATATCCTTCGGATTCTCTTCATGTGCACTCTATACTTGGCCCTTGTGCTATCCATCTCAAGTCAAAAGCTAAGTATATCTGCATCATAATATGAATTCCAGTGGCTATATGTGTCCCCAGCTCACATTTCTGTATTCTGAAACATCTCTGGCTGCAAACGTGATCTTTACAGAGTAAAAATAACCATGTCAATTACCTTAGAAGCTGAAACTTCAGCTAGGATGCTGTTGTATTTGAGCCACGATCCCATCTCTTCATAGAAGTGTATCAGGATCAAAATCAAATGAAGACGTGTTCTTACAACTAAACTAATTGACCTTTTCAAAGTGTTTGGACGAGCTCACGCAGTCTTACTTAGAAGTAGTTAAAAAAGCAGCGTACATTAAATTA
>JAQFZC010001510.1:0-29496 GCA_034695205.1 Dicyrtoma fusca | reverse complement strand
AGGTAATAGAATGAATCCTACGCAGTAGGTAAATCTATTAAATCTTATTACTGAATTTTGTCCTGGTTGAAAATTCCAAAATAAATGACTTATTTAGGTAGTATTTTCTTTTATTCTAGTTTGATTGAATCTTGAAAGAAAATTGGTTCATCCACAATACAATCTACATAAGCAATCTAAGTAAATAAGTTATGATGCATATTTCCTTCCTCTGAACTTGGATGGATTTGAACGGAAGCCTTTAAAAAAAATCAATTTGGAATACCTGCATACTTATGTACATTGTACAACTGAATACCTTTGTTCAATTGCATGTTGTATTGACTGAGGTGGATATGGAAATTGAAAAGTTATATGTTGTAGACCACACATTATATGGAACATAGTGATTTGCAATCGATTCGTACAATTACATCGAACAATAACTTTTTGCAAACTATGTACCAACCTAGTACGTATTGGTTTTTGGTTACATATGGGGAAACAAAATGATTATTTTATTTTTATTATCCTATAGGACTGAATAGACTATTGTAAATCATGTAGGTATGTACATATGTAGCTATTGATCTTGTATGTATAGGAATACATTTATACAAAACTGCAAAATACCTAAGCTTTTGTTTTCCTCGTATGCTAAACCAAATCATCCCTAAATTTTGATACAGAAAGGAACAGTCGTTGGCCCAGCATGTTTACTGCAAAGTATTTCTTCAACAGTAATTCTTTCTGTTACAATATACTCGTACATGCATACCTACATACATAATTAGTATATACGCTAAGCCATCACGATAAAGTCTATTGTATTATTGTGGCATCGGTATACGAAAGTTACTCTTCTTCTTTACTTGGAGTTGAACAAAACATCAGCTTTACTTTGGCCAGACCGTCATAAGCATTAAAGCAAACTTCAAGGCATATTTTTAGTGTCTTATTCAGTAAACACATACATAGGCACGTACACTTGTACAGATAGTGTGCAGAGCCCTAGGAGGACATGGACGGTTGGTTTAAAAAATTATTTATTGTCACAATAAATCAAGGACGTTGACTTTTATCATTTTATATAGATTTTCCTCGTTCCGATCTCCTCATAGTTACAACATAATGCAAGCTGTTTGTCTAGTGAAATAATGTGGCTATCGTTCTAGATTCTAGATAACTGTTCTACACCCAGTCGACAAAAATCAATTAAAGACTCGGGACCAGATTTATGAACAGTTTTTGGGCCAGTTAGTCCAGTGATACGATAATAGTAACAAGTTTAAATAGCAATAATAGTAAATATTTGACTGCACACAAGAAGTACATATAACAAACTGTCCTCCGAATATCTGAACTGATCGACCATAGAACGATTCCGTATTTAGGTGAAGAGTTCTGGTGCAACTGTAGAACAAAATATTTGCAAAGCTTAAGGAAAACATCGTTTACGTGTTCGATGTGTTTACAAACACAACTGTACTGTGCCAACACGCTACTAAATACATACGTTATTGTTGTTATGCAAATCGTCAAAACCACATACATATTGGGATATTCGCTGATTAATTTTGATGCCCATATTTGCTGCTAAAGAATTTCCTGCGTCAAACACAACACTATACACTAATCATACAATTAAATGCTATCAGCACTTACGAATGGTAATCGACTGTGAGTGTAGGTTTTACTGACCCATCTTACCCCAAGGAAACTTGAGCTCTACTTCTCAGTCAACAATCCAGGAAACAATCTAGCAACATTTAAATATTCTAAGGACTGGACACGTTTGCAAAAACTTGTATACCTACCTATGTATACCTAACTTTTGCAATAATGGGTTATGAAGTGATACTGTGACAGCCTTCGATTTATGTAAATGAGCCGGCGTGCGTTGTACCTACATGAAATTTGAACTGACTAGTTATAATTATTTAGGTAATTCAAGGAAGTTTGGTCCATGAGGTAGTGTACCTACATACTACAGGTTAAATTCGTGCATTAAACTTGACGTTATGAGAGTTATGACAAGGCAGCTTGTGCTATTTTAACTTCACACAAAATTCGAGACCATCTGCAGTTTGTTGATGCTCTGACAGAATTGCCTGCGGGGGAAGGTAGATTGGGATTGGGGAGTGGACGAAACATTTTTTTGTTTCACTTCTTTAAACGATGTGAGCCTATTCTCAGCTTTGCTCTTTGTATATTCTTATCGGTCAAGTTCCACATTTGTACAGTATATGCCATTACATCTATAAAAAGTATCTATGTTAATCCTCATGAACATTATTCTCTGTAACAGTCTCATATTCACTCTTCACTGACAACTTCCAGCTCAGCTCAGCTGATTTACTGTGCAACTCACTCTCAGCGGATGGTCCACATTCACAGTCACATTCACGTTCAGCATTTCCTTGTGTGAGTTGCACTGTATTTTTTAGTCCATTTCTTGTATTTTAACTGTGAGAAAATACATTATTTAATTGTGATAGCTGCATCATGCAATCGGCGTAATAACTATTCGTGTACAATGCGAGGATCTAGTCAATTTGAGTGACAATTTAGAGCATCCGTCAGGATCTACAACAAAAGGTTTCAATCTGACTGCCAACTGCAAGGCAAGAAATTGCTTCGGCTTGTCTTGATCTTGAGTTGTGAGTGGATTTAAGTATCTGTAGTCTGTTGTGGATTTACCAGTGAAGCCATTCTGGGGTAAGGATAGAAAATCAATATTGTGAAACCTACTGTGCTGTCTGTAATTTACCGACTTGTTTAAAACCTGTTTTTGCTATTTTCATTATTATTGTTTACATCTCTATTTTTACTGTTTAACCTTTTCGAAACGGTAATCTATTTAGTTTTAAATGTTTTTGAAAATCATGATTTCTAGTTTTTTGACGTTTTGAAAAAGTATTATTTACTAGTTTTGGCCTTTTTGAAAAAGTGTTATTTACTTGTGTTGGCTGTTTTAAAAAAGTTATTTACTAGTTTTGTCTGTTTTGAAAGTGTTATTTACTAGTTTTGACTGTCTTGAAAAAGTGTCATTTACTAGTTTTGACCGTTTTGAAAGAGTACATTTATGGAATTAAGCACTTTTGTAAAGCATTCTTTCCATGGTTCCCCAGTTCCGAATAGGTTAATGCAATCCTAATCTTGGTAACCCGCTGTTTATTTGTACGATTCAAGTTGTTGAATATTAGTTAAGTAATGCTTTTTATTAATTTAAAAAAACAGTCAACAGTAGTGTGAGGGAAATAGACATTTTTGGACTGCTTTGATAGAAAACAACATTTCAAAAAAGTTACTTTAAGAACTTTAAGAAAGGGTTTTTCAAAAAACTGTTATTCATTTCAAAACTTTGTTAAGTAAAAATATATTTTCGAAAAAAACTGTTCTATAGAAATCTGTTTAAAAATTATTCTGTCATCTATACAGAAAGATAGAGGAAACTGTTCTCACAACGGAGTTCTCACAAGTATTTGTAACACACAAGTGTACCTGTGATTAAGATGTCCCTCGGAAAGATAATAACGGGGGGATTCTCCTACACTTCACAAAGAATACATCACAAATTTAAAAGCCTGGACGACTATACTGGTGAAGATAAAGTTAACGGGAAGATTGTAGTGATAACAGGTAGGTGTTGAAGTGATAGTGCATACATATATATTATTCGTGTCTGTTATTACTGTTATTAGTTGTAATTTAGTTTTTAATTGTAAATTATTTAAATACAATAATTACTAAAACCTAAAGATAGAATATGGTCACGGCCTCACTGCCGCCAGTGTCATATGACAATGACTGTATTATTTTTTACTAAAACAGTTGACAGTGACATACTTACTGCTTTTTTTTTCACCAGGTGCCAATGCCGGAATCGGAAAAGTTGTGGCTCTTCAGATGGCGAAGAGAGGTGCTACTGTGGTCATGGCCTGTCGAGACATCGCGAAAGCCGAAAAAGTAGTTGCTGAAATTAAGGAAGCTGTACCTGATGCGTCTCTGGTAATTTAATAAACTACCGAACAACTTTGTTAGTCTCCTTCATAACGTTAATGTTGACATTAATTTGTCAATTGCTTTTATCCACGCAATAAATTAATGAGGGAAAAAACTTTATAGCGTGATGAAAAAACATGAGAAGTTCTGAGAAATCAAAAAATGTTACCATTGTTGTAGACCAGGTCTCTATCCTTAATATCTATTTTGTGAAACTGTGTTTTCAGATGTTGGTCAAGTTGGATTTGGGTGACTTGGAGTCAGTGCGTAATTGTGCGGAAGAAATCACCCAGAAATTCTCCCATATAAATATACTGATTAATAATGCAGGATACATGGGAGTCGCTAGAACCCTTGAAAAGACCAAAGACGGCTTCGAGGCAAACATGGGAATAAATCACTTGGGCCATTTCTTACTTACACAACTTCTTCTGGATCACGTCAAAAGAGGGGCGCCCAGCAGGTTGGAATTAATGTATTCATTTAAAAAAAATCAATATTGTGTTTCTACGTCTCCGCGTCCTTGAAAACTCTTATAAAACATTCTTTAGTACGACGCAGATTACTTATTTTAAATGCTTAATACATTTCCAAATGACTAATAATTGAATTGCCATTGTTATCAAATGGAAGCCAGTGGAGTGATTGTAATTATATACCTAATTAAATTATCCTCCATTGCTCATTACGTATACGACGAATCCATTTGCCGACTTTTACTTAATTTGATACTTGCTTGCTGATTTTAATTCAAACTTCATTGATAGGATCGTTTGTGTTGGTTCACTGGCTCATCTAAGTGCCTCTCTCAACATTGACGACATCAACATGGAAAAGAGTTACAGAGCCGGCTTTATGAATCTTCTGCCATACAATAATTCCAAACTTTGCAACATATTGTTTGCTCGAGAACTGGGGAAGCGACTGGAGGGAACCGGCGTTCATACTGTAACGACAAGTTGTTTTGAGACTTTTGCAATATTCAGTTCTTCAGTTCAATTCAGTTCAATATTCAGTTGCAATCTTTTGCAACATTTTTTTTAGTACACACTCTGTCCTGGCTTGGTCGAGACGGGACTCTTCAGTGGAATGAATTGGTGGAACCGATTTCTCAATGAGGGAATCGTCATGAGCACGGTTGGGTGTAAGCCAGAGCAGGTAATTTAATTTCCTTTTATTAGTTGAACAATATTTTTTTTACTACGGATTCTAACAAAAGTCTGCTATTATATTGCTTCTAATAAAAACGTGATTTCTCTGTGATGTTGGAACAGGGTGCCGAAACAATAATATACTGCGCTCTTTCCCAAGGTAAATCTTTTATTAACTTATTACATAACGTACGCTTTAGATGGTTCGAATAAAATATAGGCGATATGACAGTGTTGATTTAATATCATATTATTATCCTGTCTGTAGAGTGCGCCGACGATACGGGGAAGCTTTACCGCTTCGGAAAGTACTGGAAAGACGCTGACGAGAACCTCGATAACGAGTTGGCAGAGCAATTATGGGACACCTCTGAGAGACTAGTGGGGTTGAAGCCCGGTCCAAGGCACTGATGTTTATCAATAGTCAGCCAGGCTACTAGCATCTTAACGATGATATCAATATAACTATAAATATACCTACAGCTAACTGTATTTTCCTATGTATTAAGTATTAAACGACACTAATGTACCTACAATGAACGAAGGTTCCATTTGTCACGTCACGCAACCATATTCAAACTACCAAAGTTACCAATACTGTACTAAACATTATTATTTGTAGTATGTCACACTATTTCGGAGTTATTAATGTATATTTTAGAATCTCTTGTTTTCCCAGGAGATGAACAAATTGTGTGTATTTTAAGGCAAATATTCGTGCTAAGTAATTAAACCAAATGCTTTAATATCTGCCAATAGAGCGGTAGAAATCAATGCGAATAAATGTAAATAGTATATAGGTACTTCTATACATACATAGCTATTTTGTTTTGTTTGTACAGTTATACTGCTCGGAAATGATTGTGTACCTAACATATAAAGTACCTAGATCTATGTATATCTATAGACTATAGCCATCCACTCAATAAATACCAAACTGGTTAAACCCATTCTAATCGGAGTTATTATTAATAGCTACTCTATACTTCAATGAATTGCAATTAGTCTTACTAACGTTTTAATCCGTTGTTAGTATTTCAACTGGAGGACATTCTATTCTACTTGCTGTGGATTCTGAATTATAGAGTTTCTGTCTGACAGGTCCACAGGTACATAGCTACTACTTAAGTAATCGTTAGACAATTATTAAGTTCTAAGACAGCAGGCTGCCTACGACTTACGATCACACTATTTTAATAGATAGGTACATAGGTGAATACAGTAAGTTTCGGTTTTGTCTTTTAGCACTCTTCACGCTTTAATTTTTCCATTTTACTTCTTATATAGCTTTTCGTTAGAACACAACCCGGGCAACTTCGTGCTGGGCAAGTTATATATTTCGGTAAAAAGCCTTTTAATGTTTAATCATTATTAATCAATGAAGAACAGTTTCGTACTAAAAATATGTGATCCTTGTCAATTCGGTACACACCTACGTAAGCATTATAACAGTTATTACTCCTTCCGTACGTCATACGTGGTTGGTAGACAATTACGAAGGTTCGGTTTTCGGTACTGCTGCATAGTCACAGCTGACAATTTGCGGTGACGGCTTCAAGGTTCCAACATTGTTTATGAAATACGTAATCAATACTTGCCAATCAACCATGGATGTCCATCGGCTAAAACTTAATTTTGGTTGGTGATATCCACTCCGTGTTGAACCCGAACACAATACACAATAAAAAGTGAATACCCATGTACCTCTCATCGCCAGTCTTCTTCCTCGTTTCCCGTAGTACATTTAACGTTGAATCTATTGAACTGTCTGTCGTCTGTTTGCGTAGGTTGAAATTCCATCAGCATTTTTTGCAGTGAGCTATATCGGTCCGGTCATCGCAGCCCTGTTCCTAAATAATTCTGTTGCATTCCTCCAGTCAAGTCAGTCATTAGACTTAATTTTTGTCATAAAGTGAAGTCAAAAAATTGTGGTCACGAAGAGCTGGCAGAAAGCCACCAGAAGTTGGACAGTGGAGACGTGAAATAATTAGGCGAAAGAAAAATAATAATAGAGCAATAATGCCAATGATTTCGAAAATAATTTCTTGTGGTCTCGACACTGTTGTCCATAAGGCACGTAATAAGTTTAAAGTGCTACCGGATCCAACAGGTGAGAATAGTGTGGAAGGGAAGGTGGTAGTGATCACCGGGGCAAATGGAGGAGTGGGTAAAATATTGACATTACAGATGGCATTAAGGAAAGCGGTCGTGGTCATGGCCTGTCGAGATTTGATGAAGGCTGAAACTGTTCGAAACGAAATCAAGGAACTGCTACCAGCCGCTCAAATTGTAAGTGTTTTGTTTCAAAACTATCAAAACTATTCTAATTCTTCTCACGATCACGATACGAATATTTAGTACCTACCAATCTACTAATGATTATTTGTTATAAAGGTGCAGAGTAATGTTTTGTTATTGATGTTATAATTTACAGCATTTATTAAAGCTGGATCTAAGCAAGCTAGAAACCGTTCGTTTATGTGCTGTTCAAATCATCGAAAAGTTTACGCATGTTAATTTACTAATTTGTGCTGCGGGCTACTTGGGAGTGGGTAAGACGATTGAAAGAACAAAGGACGGGTTGGAGAAGCATTTGGCAATCAATCACTTGGGACATTTTTTACTTTCATTGCTACTTTTGAACCATCTTAAGAAAGGCGCACCTAGCAGGTACTGATCTCTTCATCTTTAATTGATCATTTTGATCAAGTCGTAAGCTGGGACTGTGATACAAACTTTTAAAGGCGTAATTAAGTAAATGATTTTTTAACCTGGATTCTTTCTGGAATTTAAGGATCGTTTGTGTGAGTGCATCTAGTCATATATGGTCGCCACTAGACCCAGGCAACTTAAATTATGTCAGCGATGAAGACGAAACGTTGGGATTTATGAACTTGCATCCCTACAATAGATCTAAACTGTGTAATACGCTCTTTGTTCGGGAGCTGGGGAGACGACTTGAGGGGACGCAAGTCAGCACATACTGTCTCTGTCCAGGATTGATTCGGGTAATTCAAAGTTGGCAAAATCTGAATATTCATAAGATCAGTATCATTGATGTCCAATTGTTTTAATAGACTGACTTCTTCAAGAATTTCCCATGGTTTGCACAATTCGTCGTCTATAAAGCCCTCATGAATACTATTGGCACGGAACCAGAGAAGGTAAGGCAGTAATTTAAACTTTTATCGAATTAAATGGTTATTAAATGTCCAATTAGACTGAGGAACAACGAAACAATTTACTGAAGTTCTTTTTATTTGGCTGTCACATACACCTATATACATTGTATCTAGTTTCTAGTATGCAGGTAAAAATGTTTCTCACTTGCAGGGAGCGGAGACGGTTATTTATTGTGCGCTGTCTGAACAATGTTCACACGAGTCGGGTAGAATTTATCGGTTTAGACAAAACTGGACGAAAGAAGATGAGAAATTGGAAGAGATGGATGAGCTAGGAAAGCAGGTTTGCTCTTTTTACTTTGATTTGCACTAAACAGTTTGACTGGAATATGAAAATAATTTGTTTTTTCATGAAAGCTTGACCTTATACCTAATTATTAATGTATACACTTCAAAATAATTTGAATGGCTGATTAAAGGTATGGGAAGCCTCGGAAGAATTAGTGGGCTTCAAATTCGAAGAGGTGATTGCAGCTGGATTTCCGAACGTTTTCTTGAGTAAATATAAGGTCCAGAAGACTGAGTTAGGGCAGGGACAAAAGGTCATACCTATGATTCTGGGACGAGCCTATAGAAATAAAATTTCACCTCTTGGAACTGGTATTGATGACAAACTCAGCTTATTTATTGACTAACGCTGTAAAGTTACTGTATATTATGTAATTGTCAATTTTTGCTCAATTAATTTTACCGAAATATAATATGTACATAATATAGCATTGGCTAGTTTATGTTGTGTTTTCGCTGCATTGCGCAATGATTAAATAAAATATTGATTAAATGCGATTATTTTAAATGATTTGTGTGATGAATCTGACTGTATATACTATATACATAGTTTATTTTTATTTTTAAACTCATAGGCAATCCAATGTTGTCTGGTTTAGTTTAGCATACCTGAAATTCTAAATTCGCCAGGCAGTAGATAAGGTTACAAATAAGGTGACTTTCTTACGCTCAGATACTAAGAAAGAATTAACCTACAACTACACGTACCTTGCCTAGGTACACTATACATATATGTATTAGTACAGAGAAAGCATTGTGCCACTGTTGCACAATTGGAGTAGCAAAATTGCCAGTATGACGATCGTTATTAGAAATTTACAGGGCAATGTCTCTATATGTATATAGACCAGCAGCGTGTCTAATTGACAATTACGCTATACGTATTAAACTTAGCTATTAATTTGCTGATTGCTCTGTTGATAGCGTATTTGAACTAAACTGGTCGATATGCTTTCTATGAATATTAATGGAAAATATTAAAAATGATTCGACGATTAACGATATTTGGTTCAGCAGGCTTGCTACCGTTCACCTTCTTTCTACACCCTGTAGAGAATTGAATTCCTTTCCTGAATTGCTAAATATGTTTTATCTGGTATTGCAAATTTTATTCTTCACTAGTTCAGGGACAGTCAGGGCAGATTTGTACATCCATGCCTCAGCTACTGTCACAATCGTTCCCGCAGTTAGTTACTCTTAATTCTTTCCCCACATTCCTTTTTGGATAAAACTCGTACTAGAGAGTTAGTATCCTCGATCCATTATCCTAACAACATTCTTGCATGACCACGGACAACTTTTAGACTTATTACTCATTACTGTATGCATCACATAAATAGACCTCTTATCTCGAATGAAATTAATCGTTAATTATGATTATGACCAAGGATAAGGCCACCCAGGTTCAAATATTTAAAGGCAAACACGGGACAGTATTGCATAATAATAGAAGCTCTTTTAAGTTCACAATCAAGGAATTACCTATTTAAAAGGCCAAGCCACGATTGCCTTAGCATGAATCTTCATTAAAATATAATTACTATGTAGGTATCAACTTGACTTTTCGTGATGCACCAGTAGTAATCGATTCTTTCGAACCACACAAACACAACGTTGTATATTCCATCTTTTCCTCGCCTCGCTACGAAAGGTCCACTGCCGTAGGTAAGTGCTGATATGCAAACAAATTGCAATCACTTAATCCAAACTAGATAATTAGATTTATCATCGCTTCGCCTGTCAATCACAATTATACTCAATAGAGGTGATCCCCCTTGCTCCTGTACTATAATGCATAGGTAGCAGACGCATTAACATTTTATCTTGTACATAGTGCATTGTATTGTTCTAGCTATTGTCTGTAAAGAGAAAGAAACGAATAGAATATTCTAACGCTGTAGTTTAGTCTCGCATCCTAAACCGTTTAGTACTGTAGAGAGTACGTACTAAAAAAGAAGTACCTACATCATTGTACACTACAGTGAAATATATTCGAAAAGCTCATTAGGTAAGTATCTTGAATGCAACTTTGTGAAGATTAAATTTAAATAGGCATTTAAGGGCAGCAAGCATTTTACTGTTGATAAAAATCTGCAGTGAATAAATAGTTTATCGTCCTAATAAATTGCACCAAATAAATGAATTTGTTTCTTTACTTATTGTACAAGACTTCAAAATGATTGACAGTGTTGATATTTGCTGTCACCCGTCTACATAATATGGAAACATTGCTGACACACGATTGCTGACTGCTTATTGCAAAGGACACGGAAGCCCGGTAATAAATGCTTGCTAAACACTTAGGTAGGTAATCTATATATCTCCTTGTCTTTGGTATTGCAAACAACAAGGATGGGCCAGGCTTTTCGGTAATTACGGGTACTTAGTGTACTCTTTCCTGAAGTTCGGTTGCTACTACAAATAACCTTGGTACCTTGTTCGTACCGTCCTAATTCTAATAAATAATAAATACCAAATGAAAATAGTAGCTGGGCATTCGAACTGAGCCTGTTCTGTCTTCCAGGTAGTAGTTAGGTACTTGCTGTATGCATACTACACTTATTTTCTTATACTACCGTATATGCTCGATTAGAGCCCCAGTCTCGAATAGAGCCCCACCCCTAAGACCCCCCTCCATGGTTCTGCCATAACATAGCATTGTGTTATGCGGAAGGCAATGCAGGAATTTGGAATAGAGCCTCAGGGGCTCTAATCGAGCATATACGGTATTTACAATATTAACCCACATTCCACGTGTATTTTAGTTACAGCACAAATATTAAATAATTGTTACAGATTGATTATATTTGTAAATTGCATAAAGTTATGTAGGTCTGCAAGAATTCACGTTAAAAAGGCAGCTTGCAGCTCTCCCGGTGCAATGCAATTCCACCCAATAAAGGGCATGATAAATGGTTTTATAATTAAGGACGGCATCGCACGCTTCTTAGGCATAGCTCACATAATATCAGTAACAGTAACTTGACCAAACTTTTGTCATTCTTGCTCCTATAAGAATATTATATGTATATCCAGGTCCAGTAGACCATAATATATAGTAAGTAAAAGGACGGCAAAGTGGTCAAAATGAAGTGAAATTGAATGGACGATTGCAGTGCCCACATCTCGACTCAATGCTCAATGGAGAATAGAAAAGGTCTAAAAGCCCTAATAATGGTTAATGTTGCTCATAAGAGCAGTCAGTTGCGAACTGCGTCCGCGTACACGCTCAGATATTTCTAACTGAATTATATGGTACGTCGACGGCAACAAATAACAGATGAAAAAGATACTTACTTAATGTGCCTTAGACGATCCCTTGAACTTTCTATTGAAATTAAATCTGAAATCCCTGCGTCATCCAAGTTGACGCAGTTTCATTTCCTTGGCAATCAAGACCTACTAGTTACTAGTAGAACCCAAGTTTTAGTGGTAGCAGTTGTTGAAATTCGACTTGGCTTTTAAGCTTTTATCAAGTTTTCCATACGGTTGAGGAATCTGGATTCTCAGTCCCTTTCCTTGCAATAATCTTTGGTAACTTTGGTTGAGTTGACATTTGAAAATATCCTTCAATTGTCAATTTTATGCACTGTACCGTCAGTTCAAAGTACACAGATACGTTCTTGCCTGCAATTTACCTACTTATACCTGAAGTACTTCCACTTACTGACTTGAATGGAGGTGTCTTAAGTATACTGGTGTACTTATGCACATCTGCATGGACATTTGAGTAAGTGGTGGATAATGTAGTACAGATGGGTGCATATAGAAGGTTGTTATAAGTTTTTTCTGATTGTGAGTATAGAAAGAAAGGCAGTGGGCATGAAAAGCCTGTCTCAGTAGAGATCTGCTACAGGTATAGGGATAAACGAATGATTTTCATTGTGATTTGTGAGGATAATAGATGATAGCAAATGGAGAGAATAAATTGCTACTGTGACTTCACTGAAACGACCGCACCGCATTTCTATGTTGTGTTGTGTCCCCTTCGCACACAAACCTACAAAATACATAATATTCTGGCTCTGGCTCTTCATTATATTTGAACATGGGGACATAATATGATTCTGTTGTGCTTGTAAGAATGTTCGGGTTGAATGACTGCATGGAAGCAAAAGTGAGGACTGGAAATGTTCAACTGCTGATTGTAAGAAGCTGGAGAATAAAAGAGTGGAAGTCTGTAGCTAAGGTAGGTAAGTAACAGAAATAAGTGGGAATGCACATAGTAATAGTGAGTAGAAGAACTCGTGTATTCTTGAGCATCAGTCTCAGTCTGTGTGTGTGTGTGTGTGTGTGTGTGTGTGTGAATGGAGCAGCTGTGGAGAAATGACTTTTAAAAGAGTGTGAAAATAAAAGTAAATTGGAAATCTATTGGAAATTGAGTGGGGACTCAATAGAAGCAACTTATTTGTCCTGTGAAAATGATCCTTTTATGAGGTCCTTAGAGGGTCAATCATGTCCAATATGCTCACTTCATAGCCATCCCATCTCAACAATAATGGATCAACATTCCCTTTTCTTTTCATTCTTGGTCATTGTTAGTGGACGCGGAACATATGGAGGCATCCCAGCTTACAGTCAGTCAACTATCACCAGGACTCGACTACCTTCCTGACCTTTCTTGCCGTCACAGTTTCTTCTTTCCAGTCATTTACTCTCAAAATACTTCAAGTCTTTACACTGAATCTTCCGATCCTCTCCGTCTTGGTTACGATCTTAGTCTGACGTCTCTAAGAAACCAAAAACCAAGAGACTGCTGACTGCATACATAAATGCATTTACCATTTACCCACCCAAATCCGCGGTTGTATGTATAATTTCAGCCGGTGTTAAATTTCTTCAAAATGTCATGTCAATAGTAGTGCTGCCTGAAGTGCATAATGTAACTTCTAAAATGACTGTTTTCACACTTCTTCCAACTTCTGACCAATTGTACTCATTTAGCATCATAAAGTCAAGTCAAGCCTCGTTTACGCTTCAAATGAACCGTAAAGTAGAGATCCGAATACACTATAAATATTCTTGGCTTGTTCAGCGCGTAAACCTATCCGAATTATTGTTTTCTTGCCTTGGTCGGGGTTAATCTACTTTCTGAGATGTTGCGCTAACTTATGGACAAAGCTGAATAGGTGTTTCCCTATAGACATAGTATCTACATATGTATGTATGATTTATGTTGTTGTTATTATTGTAGGACAGGAATTTG
The DNA here is from genome assembly GCA_034695205.1 of Dicyrtoma fusca. Taxonomy (NCBI): domain Eukaryota; kingdom Metazoa; phylum Arthropoda; class Collembola; order Symphypleona; family Dicyrtomidae; genus Dicyrtoma; species Dicyrtoma fusca. Next base: position 15,685 of record JAQFZC010001510.1, on the reverse strand, counting down.
AGGTGGAAATATGAGAGCTAGGAATGTTAATATGTATTTGTTGCTTCCTTCACAAGAAAGAACAGCACTACCTCAACTGAGTATATTATTACTGCATACATAAGTCCAGTGGATATATTTACTCTACGTTATTGCCAATTTAGAAAGCAAACGTTTTATAAACAATTAAATTTACCGTGTTTGAATTTGAAGCCCCACTTTGCTCGGTTCTAATTTGAAAACAAAACATTTCGTGAAGCACTCAAGCTAATTTAAGGCATCTGTAGGAATGATTTCTGTTAATTGATATTTACGTGGGCGTGTAGACCACCTATAGATTTTAACAGCATTCACGTTTTACCAACTCACGTGGTTTCGAAAACCACCGTCATATTTCGACGGAAAACGCAAAAGATAGCTCAAGTTCAAAATAAAAACTTCTGTATATATACTCATTGCATAACAAAGAGTAACAAACTGTTATACTTTAGCAAAATTGCAAGTTGAACATGCAATCTTTGTTTACTTTCCAAAATTATAAGAATAAATAAAAACTGCTGGATATCTTCTAATTCAATAGGGTTGCTCTACCTTAAAGATTCACAATATAATGATTATACCGATAAATATATCGGTTTCGACATTTCGGGTAGTTTCGTGTACCTTTCTGTCTTGAGCAAGCGTACTCTCCAGTCTTCTATAATGATTTAATGATTATATAAAAATTGTTTGTCGCTGTAATCAATACCACTTAAGAATTCCAGGCAAGGGTGGAATTTATACCCGTATTATTTATCTTATTAATTAATTCGACTGCACGAAAATATAGTAAACAAATACTGTACAAGCTGAACAGCATGAGTAGCACTTTGGCTAATACGAGCCCACGTACCAGGAAAACACGCGACCTTTATTGCCAGAGTTTGTTTACAAACAGCAACAAGTTTATGCCGTCTGTTTAATAGGAAAAGGAAAACAGCTCCGGCGGTGTTACTCAAGATAGAAACAAACTCTTAAGCCTAAACTGCCTGAACTATCTACAAATATATATGTATGTACTGTATTACCCACACCTCAATCTGTACATATATATGTACCTTCATATCCTATTTCACTTTGTCATCTCGCCTGGTCTATTTTTACATTGTGTCGGTTCATTTTTAATTAGCAAGTATTGCATCATTCAGTTCCCATTTAAAGTAATCGGAGCTGGATGACAGACTTGTGAGAGGCTGCTTGAGCCTTTGCCAGAAAATTAAAACAGGAATAGAATACGCTTATAAACATCTCCGTTGTACTTCCTGGATTTAAATCTGATAATTTAAATAAAGTCAGAGTAAATACCAAATTAAACCCTACACCCACATCTGCAGTAATCGGATAATTCTTAATTATAATTCTATCACGGAAATAAATTGCAACGTGAAAAGCGGGCCGGTACTCCTGCCCAGTCGCGATGCTGTATCGTCTATCGTGGTTGTTTGAAGGAAGGGACAGGGACAGTCACAGCTTTGGTGACTCTCGGTCTCGGTATAAATGCATCCTATATTTCCATGACAGACCATCGCATCGTTCAATCTCCAACTTAAACTGAATACAGATACCTAAAGTTGCATAGTGAAGCCTTGGAATTGAAGATTTTGAAGTACTAGTGAGAATGGTTTAAGGATTGTTGTGTGACAAGTGAAGCGTGAAACTGCCAGCTCCCTCACCAATACTTTAAACGATGTTCAACAAACAACTTCAAGTCCTAGTCGGTATGTTTCTCAAATAAAATGCATCGGATGGATCGGCCTACGTAGGTATACATACAGTATTTAGATACTAAACACCTTAAATACCTACTTATGATGCACATGCCGATGTAGTTAGTCGACTGGTCGTGTTCGTGGTGGACGGACACTCTTCGTTCTGCTTTCTTATAATTATAGTTACTAGTCAAATGACGATGACCGAGAAAAAAAATGTGTTTCTGTTCAAAAACATGTACGTAGCCAGGTATCGATTTGTAAGCTCAGGACAGATACATCAGATCGTATCTGTAGACTGTGAATGCATTAAAGTGTCCCATACTTTACTGATTTGGATCTCGGGCCCTGCTTTTAGTTACCGCTTCGATGAAACATAGGCAGGCTATAGGTATACCGGGCTTATCTCCAATTCACTGTAACAGTACATAGTATCTACCTTTCTAGGTACATTATATCACGCCGGTAGATTCACAATGAAGATGAGGGAATTGTGCTGTGAAAAGTAGGTAGATGCGGGCCACAGTGAGTATGTATCTGAGGTAGCTGGGGACTGACTGGGCTCTGGAATCTTAATCCCATAATATGACGGTGGATTGTTACTTGTTACTTGTGTTACACATGAACTGGAATTGAGTTTGACTGCTCCTCTCTGGTCCATTTTGTCTCATCATCATAATAATATAATGACGGGGGAAGAGCTCAACCCTCCGGCTCATTTCATGTCTCACGACACCACCACCACCACCACTGCCACCAACCACACCGATGCGACTTGCCATTCAATGTGAAAACAAGTACCTCACGTAGTAATAAAGTACCCTTACTACTTCTAGACTTTAGACGAATGACGGACTTAAAACTTAAATCTAAAGCCTCCTACTACAACTGCCCACTACTCACTCACTCCATCTGAATACTAATATGTTTATCTAACGATGCAGAGATACATACTAAAGCTGTTCTGGGGATACCTCCCTACGTGCGTATTTGCTCCTTTGGATTTCTCGCCCATTTCTCTTCAGCAATGTCTTTTATTGTTATATAAACTTTTCTGGGTTGCTTTTATTGTTGTTATAGGGAAGGCTCTTTGGATGGAATGGAAGTGTGTGTGTACTGGTAGTGAGTGACGTGGGGGCAGCAAGGTATAAGTATAGCCTCATATATCTATTTGTAAATTGTAAGTTCTCTTGAGCTCCAACAATTGGCCCAGTGTAAAGAATAAATAAGTGTGGAAGAACATCATAAGGGACCTCATGAAATCCTCAAATACGGTCACTCATACAAAATCCAAGTCATGAATGAACCTGATGCTCAGTTTGTGAGTCACATCTCATCCTTTCACTTGCTCCACTTCAATCTCCAATCTTCCTTCCTTTTTTTTGAATTACTTGAATTTTTTTAAGTGTTACTTTTTACTTACGTACAAAGAGAGCTGTCGTTGTTCAGTACAAGTATTAGACCGATTTCGCTTCACGGTCATCTCTACACTATTTCTAAGTGTATCTCGTAGCTAGTAAAAGTGCATTACGTCACATAGATTGGACTTCAAGATGAAATAAAACTTTAAATTGAAATTTTGGGAAAGACACAAACACAATAACACAAACAAAGCTGAAAAATAAGTGACAAGTTGATGTCGGACATGTGTAACGAGTATCGAAAATTGAATTGAAGTTTGTGTATTGTGAGGAGTGAGAGAAGCTATTCGTAGCTGGACTTGTGTTAGAGGGGAAAGAGAGAAGTTCTACAGATAGGATTAAAATGACAGCGAATTCAAGTAATGGAGAAAGTGGGCCGGCGACTGGAGGAAAGTCAGAAGCGAAAGCGGCTGGTGGGAAGTCGAGTCGAGTCAAGTGTTCGGAGAGTCGGAAGGTAAGTGGATTTTATTTAAGCTTTGTCATTTCTCTTGGAATTATTTTTATTTACTTACTACAATTGTACAAACAAATTGTAAATTGCTAAATACAAAATGCGATTGGCGATTACAGTACATTTCGTGTCTCACTTATCCCCGTCAATGTGTTTGGCATCGACACTTATTCCATATTTTTGTTAATTATTAATTCAGATACGAAAGCCATTGATGGAGAAGAGGAGGCGGGCCAGAATAAATCAGAGCTTAAATGAGCTCAAAAGAATGCTTTTGGAAGCCAATGGAGCACCCAATCGAAAGGAGGTGTGTCGCTTTTCATTTTTTATTATAGTTATCTGCTCTTTAGATTAGAATTAGACGGAAGACGAGATTTAGTAATAATTTTTTTAAAAAGAAGTCTTATTTAAATTTTTAATTCATTTTTTTAGGGAAGCCGTCCAGCCAAATTGGAAAAGGCAGACATTCTTGAGCTGACCGTTCGCCACCTCCAAACCCTTCAGACGATGAAGCCCAACAATAATAACAGTAGCAATATTAACATGAAGGTAACACCTCCAACCTCAGACACAGATGATGATTCCCGCTCATCCTTAGTAACCCCAATAATGCCAGAGAAAAGAACGGCAACAATTCATCCCTCAACTAAATCCCCCTCCTTAATTACTCCCCAGTCCACAGTCAACCTCAAACCAAAAATCTCCTCAATTAATAAGAGTAGACACGTGAGCCTCGGTGACCTTTCTCCCACAGCTGATTGTCAGATTAAGGACCTTCGTCGAAGGACTAATAGCAGTGGCAACACAGATCCAGCATCCAACTCACCACAGTCCCCGTATTTGACAGGCTTTGCAGAGTGCGTTCGAATGGTGACCTCCTCTCTCAGGACACTAAAGTCAGAATCTGATAAAATAAAAATGAAGCAAGAATTGGAGCATCAACTAAAACTGCACATCCAAGATATGAGCCATCAGTTTCTTCCACGCCACGGCGACTCATACGATTCCTACAGCAGGTACAACCAAAGCGAGTATGCCAATCATGATTGCACCAATAAGCAAGGCCAGAACTTTGACGTCGACGGGGCTCTGAACTGTAGTGATCTCGACTTAAAAAATCCTCTTGGATCCATCTCGGACAGGATGTCTGAGAAGCTCCTTGACTCCGAAGGAATGAGTGAGGAGCGGAAGAAACCCTACCTTCTTCATCCCACAAGAATGTCAAATGGAGACGTTGCTTTCATTCTCAAGTGCTCACCAATTCACAATCCCAGTCTTCAGTCGCCGACAGAGACGGACAATCGAAATGGACATGGAATCTCGCAACCACTGGACTCCGACTCGGAAGTTGTGGTGGTTGACATGGAAATTCAAAATCCCATCCACCAGTCGCCATCTCACTCTCCCTCCATGTCCATGTCCATGTATGAACACCAAAGAGCCAGTCCACGCCAAGTGCTCATGCAAATGCAGATGCACATGGAACATCATCCTCTCAATCTTAATAAAGACAATCAACGATTTCTCTGGCGTCCCTGGTGATTCAACAATCGCAAAAACTCAAAGCCACTTGTTAAATGTATAATACACAGTTTATCATAGTTGTATAAGTACCCTATAGTTGTTATTATATTGTTAGACAAATAGAAAATAGTGGCGCAGGTGTTTACCTAACATTTTAGCACTGACATTCACAATTTTACTATAGATTAGATACTGAAATCAAATAAGTATCTTCGTAATTAAGTTTTCAATACATAAGAATTGTGTACAAAAACATTCCTGACTGTTATGTCTTCCACCTATGAAAAATGATGAAAGCAGAAACTGTTTGTATAATCTGAGCATCTAGCATCTCTGTATGACTGTGATAAAACTTTGTTTTTTTTTCAATGCAAGTATTTCATCCTCTTTACCGAATTACCGTTATTGGAAATAAAATGAAATTTTTATAACTTTTTAAGCAAAAAATGTACCAGTAATTCCTCATACCATGATTAACCTGAAAATAATTCACTTTCAATGGTTTTTACTTTCATTAATTCATAAATCAAGCTACAAGCGCATTTCACATTACATTACATAAACAGAAAGTTGATTTTGGTGGACAGTACCCTAAGAATTGCAGCATAAGATTGGATAGATTTTGACCCTTAACTCATAGGTAGCAATATGAATATAATACATACTAAATTCATATGAAGAAGTAGTGTAATAAAGGCAAGGTACTACTGGTTTGGCTTATCCTTTATAAGCATGCATACATACCTATATATACCTGTGATGATGAATAGGCATAAATAAAAAAAAATACAGGGCCACCCTGGGTAAAATTTATTCTCGTATTTTTTGTTCATTGAACAATAAATAAAACGAAAAATGATTCTGATCCACATTTTTTTCTCTATTTCCCTTTTGCTCGTTATCCTCATGGAATCAACTCATTTGACTAATTTGACTTGATTGCGGTTGCAGCCGACATCTAGGCTCCTTACGATTTTTCATTCTCTTCTCATTGAACTCTATAGCACAGCATCCAACAGTTGGATTGAGTAAAGCTAATATTTACAATTGTATTATTTAGTACCTACTTGAAAAATCAAATCAAATTACAAATCACACACACGAGTACCTAGGTACAGGATGAGATCTTCGAGCCAGACGAAGGAAAGTGTGGGAAACCTCTAAAAACTAACTAAGGAACGAGCAGTCATCGTTAAAAAAAACTGGCTTTTTACTCAAATCAAGCTTCTTGATGCTTCTGTCATGTGTACCAATGCATAGTGTACATACATACAAACTACACAGGGCAAAACACAGCAAAACACACAGCTAAAAGTTTCGTTCGTTTTTTGAAATGTTTTTACCAATAGACAGTATAGGCATGTTTACACCACTACTACAACTATCGCTAAACTATAACAAATTATAGCAGCGATGCTAATAACCCGTAATAATAGGCATTTTTTGTATCTTTAAAATCTTTTTGGAAATTTGGACCTTGGTTAAAATTCTATATCTATGCATACAGTATATTAAGCCTCACAAAGATCCAGGTATTGCTTTCATTCATGCTGTTCGTGCGATGCCACTGCCACTTCCAGCATAGCAGTCTGGAGCACATTAATACGTACTGCATGAATAATAGTACCGGGCACTTCTTTAACAAGACTAACGAAACTGCGTAGTGTGCTGTCAAGTCCATTGAAAACCACAGGTAGGCGATGATTAGAGTGGAGAGGGGCAAGCAAGGGAAATATCTGTAATTCTCTACAAAAAAAACGGGCAATTTAATGTGGAGATGCTGAGAGTAAGAGTATCGAAAGGAAGACGAGCATCAATTTTTATGAATGAGTTGAAAGCACGTTCGCTCCGCTCGTCTGCCTGCATGCTCCCGTCATAATGCCGTCCCACTCCACACACAGCACACTGTCCCAAACAGAATCACTCGACAGGGCCATCATCCAGATCTTGGGTAAGTCCTTTGTGTTCACTCCATCCACCATGGCTGTATGGCTATTTATTTTTTTATTCTCATTACGATTACACGCTCACAGTCACTTCTCTCCCTTCAACACTTCTCACTTCTTCCCTCTGAAACTACACAGATTTTGACTCGAGCTTTGGATTTGGATTTGGATTTGATCAGGCCTGTCGTTGGATCTTCTGTGGAAGAACGAGTACCTGTGTATAAAGCCAGAAAAGGGACTTTTTTGTTGACAATTTGTTGCTGTTAAGCGTTGATCGTCACAATTTACTTGTGTGTGCCATCCGTCCAATTCCAATTCAATGGACAGAGACAGAGACAGAGCATACGTACTGATTCTGAGATGAGAATGCAGAGTGTGAGGGTGTGTGTGTGTGTGTGTGTGAGAGAGAGAGCAAAGGTAGGTAGTAGGGAAATTTCCTTCATCTCAAAATCATCATCATCATCATCAAGTGTAATCTCGTGCATCCTCTCTTGGCCGGCCGAAGTCGGACTTTCCTTCGTCTTTCCTCCACGCTCCGATGACTCTAGTCTATAGTCAACCAGCAAAAAAAGTTGGCATGAAAAACTTTAATCTACCACACAGATTATGGCAATAACTCTCATATCAAACCTTACAACAAATTATCTAGACCATATATCAGAACTATCTCCCGTACACTCCCACGACTCATCGAGCTACACTTCTCTTAACTCTCCTTCTAAACCTATTCCTCCGTGCTTTATTGCTATTAGATTTTATAGCTTTAATTTTTTATTTTGTTTTCAACTTTTGGTGGAACGGACGGACGGACGGACGTTCGTATGCATACATAATGTAGCGGCATGCTGTTTAGGTGTATTTATGAACCTATATTATTGTTTCATGCTGGATCTGGAAGGGATGCTCTCTCTCACTCTCTCTGTAGTGTTTAGTAGGAGAAATGAAAAGGAGCAAAACATCGATTCCACTTCCGCTCCCCTCATTGTCCAACACTCAAGTTTTTGCTCCTTTTCATACTTGTATTGTTAGACGGTGTTCGTTTACTCACTCTCTGTTTCTGCCTTTTCACATCGCCACTCATTTCCATACGAAATAAAAAATTACAGTCGTACTTGCCTCTACCTTTAGGTGACTTACAGGTACTTTTCTTCCTTTGAAATTAGATGTGCATTTTTTGTACTCAGTGACTATGACTACTGACAATAATTTCTTACTATTCGTGTGCAATGTCACTTATGACCCGCGTGACATATTACCACTACTCTAGGAAAATCAGAGCTAATACTTAATCTATACTTGCTTTTAAAAGGTGAAATTTACTTCAAAGATAAATACTAAATGCTTAGGACAAGGACTGTTAGTACCTACATGAACTATTGATCGACAGTGCAGTGGGCAAGAAATGAATGGGAAGGTTACCGGCAATAGTGTTTGATCGGTAGGTATACACATAGTGCACTTCGGTTTCATTTGAGTGCCTTTTAGAAGCACGCACTCATCAGACCTATGCAGTAACATTGTGACTGAGTAAAAGCGAAAGGATGTGATGTGTTTTACATTGAAAATTTTTAATTTGGAGAATTACACGCTGCCACTACTCGTCCGTCGGCAGTCCTGTCACCTCTTTTCTGCTTCTTCCATGTATTCTTAGTCTACTGGCTACCATGACAGTGCTCTTTGTATGCTCTGTGCTCCCTTTTCCCTTTAGGCCGGTACGTGTCATGTGGAAAGTTTGAGAATGGTCAATGAATACAAAAAAATATTAGTTTACAAACTTTGGTCTTGGTCTACAGAGATTGTTTGCATACCTATTACAGATATCAGTATTACATATTGATTGTACAACTTTGCTCTTTTCAATGCCGGCTATGGCATCATGGTACATATTTTACTAGAGTATAGTTCTAGATTTCAAACTTAAATAATGCGAAATCATTCCAAAGTTTAAAAATGTGCTCTGCTAGTACATATATGAAAGCAAACCTCTGCTGTGTTTAGTACTCAAGTGTAAAGAGAGGTCTTCAATTCAATTCAAGGTGCAGATTATTTACGGCGCAGACAGACATTTTGCCTATGTACAGTGATACTCACTTTCAATCTCAACAAACACTTGTAACATGTAAAGCAGTCAAGAAGTCTAAAAAGTTGAACTGCTATTAGATTTTATTTTTATTTTCTTGCGGATGAGGAAATTCTGGTGGCAGTTCAAAAGACATTGAGAGGAAGGCAACCCTATAATTTATTCTCATAACACTCAACATACTACAGAATAGTATGCACAAAAGTGATGAATATTAACGACAGGTATTCACGAAGATAATTTGAGACTGGTGGAGTGATTTACACGTTGCACATTTATTGCCAATCTCAATCTCGCCTGAGTTCATACACACTTTACAGCGGGCACAAGTACATTACAAGCACTCAGAATATAGGGTATACATAGCCTCTCTCACTATCAGTAGTCAGTTTTTAATAGTGCCCACGAGAGATTGCGATTGTAAATTGTAATGTTTTCTGGGGTTTACCTATATAATGTATGTACATATGTAAGTACGAAAAGCAAAGCACTACTTATTTTACACTGTCGTGCCATCCTCCTCAACTAATTCCTCCTTTTCTTGAGTTAAACGAAGGAAGTTGAAAAAAATAGCCATTTGCAATTTCATGGCATATTTTTTGGGATGAATTCGTGAGTTTCTGCCATATTGTCACTACAAATTTTACTCTACAAGTCCAAATCGCACTTTGTCGTCCGTCCACTCCACTTTCCGTCCACATTCTCTCGGAACAACTTCATGAGGCGCTCATTTCTTTCTGATTGTTTGGCGGATGCCTTTTCCCATTTTATGCACTCCCATCATTCCCATGTGCCGTGCCATGCCATAGAATAATAATAATAAGGGAATAAAGTCACAGTGGAACGCTTAAAAATGTCAGTCGGACATTATGTAATTACCCAGAACGATCACAACAGGAAAGTCTATAGTCATTTCTAGAGATTCTTCTGTAAAACGTGTCTCATTGGCAGTTGGGTTTTGCTATTTAGTAGCCGGCCATTCCTTTTCCACCCATTTTCGTAATTTGGGAGTTATCTGCTACTACAGACTGCTATTTGATCACCCACATGCGATTCTCTGGGTTCACAAACTGATTTGATTAAACTTTGAATGTACATACCTGTGGCACTTTCTGCCAGTCTACATTTATGGACTTTTAATGTGACGTACAATGGCAATGACAATGGCAATATGCAGAAGATTGCAGCAAATACTCCGCCGTCCCTTAAAAAACACACAAAATGCATTACGTAATTGATTTATAGTAGTTTAAACCTGACTATTATAGAGTGTATTACAATATAAACTAGAAATACATAATTGGAAAAAAAACATTGTTCCATAATACAATCCCCACAAACAAGAACGATGCCCAGAAAGCTAGGACTATAATAATGCGGACAGGAAAATAAGTCAGAAATTAGAAAGGTACTAGTACATTCATGTACGTAGAATAAGCTTTGCTTGAATCTATATGTGTTCTGGAGCCGCATACCTATACTTATAGTCTATAGCGTATGAATGGAGTGCCTTATAATGTTCAATTGGATTGAAAATGTGAAAAGCAAGAGAAGCATGGGTCCAGTAATAATTGAGTTGTTTACCATTGAGATGCTGAACCCTCACGAATCTAGTATCAGAGAACCTCAGTTTCCTCAACCATGGTTGCCATTGTGTATCGCAATCTTGAACAAATAAGTAAGTATGAAAAAAGACAAGTTTCCTCCGGTAGCCAAGCATTTATAAGTAGATTTGACAATGGTTTGTACGTAATAAGCTACTGTATATAGTTCCTTTATTTCAAGCACCAACCATCAAGTACACTCTTTAAGATTCCAGTGCCAGTAAAATGCTTGTTCCTTCAAAATATATGAGTATCACTATAATCATGGCATTAAGCATGTCCGGACTTACAAGTATAAATACCCACTGTGACGGTTGACGTCAACCAATGCAATGAAATAATGTCGAATGAAGTTGAAAGTGCAAACTCAAAAAACACCGGATAAGCACGTAATGAGCAGTTATAACAACTCCGGTCTACTAATAAAGCAAAGCGATTTCGTTCCATTGAATCAAAAAGGTGGGCATTTTATTGCCACTCGTACTCCACTCATGAGGGCTTAGTTATATTTACTTGTACTCGTACTATTCGTACATACTGTGCTATCTCTTAGTACGCCCTCGCGCTTCACGAGTGGAACCTTCAAAATACTTGCACTCGGACACCACTCATGAGTGCCAATCACCTTTCACACTAACTCATCAAGACCGCCGTTAAAACTCTCCGTTTGTAAAAACATCGCTAAGTGTTTTCAAAAATCTCATGCGAATGCTCCTTTACAACATAACAGCAACACAGTATGTAGATGGAGCATTTTTTTGAACTTTAACGCTCGCGCCAAATAGATTAAATTCTACGAATGAATATCTGCACTCGCATTCACACTAGTGAGTGCACTATTTTTACCAAGTACTCGAACTCATTGCACGTGAGTGCCCAATATATAAGATGTACTCATACTCATTCCTAGCACTCACGTCAAAGAGTGAGAGTGAGTGCGAGTACATATTTTCTCAAAGAAACAAAATTTACATTTCTTGTAAAATTAGCAGTATTTTTAAACCTAATGTAATAACGCAATTTGAGTGCAAATTGGGTGCTTTTGCTTCTTTAGCAGTCACAACTGATGCCCTTAATTTAGACAGTTATTTAAAAGGTTCTAATTTTGGGGTAAATGTTCTCAAATTAGATCTCTAGGAATCTAAATTTAGCTGCTTGATAACGATTTACCACAAATACGTTAAATAAAATCTGGTTGTGACAGTACAATGCAAATTGTGTATTGTCAATCCTCTTCAAATATTGTCTACCTACAGCGTCTTACGTAATGTGTAGACCAACCCCCTCATGTTTAGAAATCTATTATTTAAAAGTTCTTCTCTAGTTTTGCAATCATTCAAGCACAACTGCTTCATCCCTTTTTATACATAAGCAATAGAGCCAAATTAGCTTTACCCTATGCACTACCTACAATCTGACACAATCTGCAGGTCTAAATTCACATTTTTTAAATAACTTTTTTCCTGTAGAATGTTTGTACCTTACATCACTACCTACTACCTCCCCCATAATATGAGCGCAGAAAATCACATTTTTGTCGACTTTTATCTTATATAAATATTGCAGCCTTACTTTGCTATTCACAGTGCCTCATTTAATTTTAAGCCCATCCCCTAATTTGTCGACATTTTTTAACTTGCGAATCTTCCTGTTTCGCCATCACTTAAGTACAGCTGCTTTATCCCTCTTTATACAAAATCATTAAGCATTAGATCCAAATTATCTTTTTCCTTTGTACTGTCTATAAATTTACCCATCTTCTGCTATTCCAATTACAAAAATTTTATGTGACCCAAGTTTGCGCCTTCACTTGTCTACATGAACCTGTTTTTCACTGCTGTCATAAATATTTTACAATCTCGTCAAACAAATGTCGTCAGGAGGGCCTTCTGCTTAACCAACCCTAACTCAGTAATGCTTTCCTCTTTTCATTCTTATACACGCATAATATACTTGTATCTACCTGCATTAACCTTCAACCATATAACGAGTGACGCTATGTTTGCTAGTTCCTTAGAGTTAAAATATATAAACAGAACCAAATTTAGTATTCCCATTGTACTACGTACAACTTTCTAAATAATGCTTAGTCCTAACCAAAATATGTATATTGATATGACCCTTCCTATATTAGTGTTACGGCCTTGTGTAATTCCATAAAGCCTCATCTGTTCGTGAGAATTGTATTTACTAATATTTTTGTCTTACACACTCAATCTTTAATTCTTTAAATATTTTCGCATAAATAATGTAATTGTGGATTTCACTTGTTTTCTTAGTCTGCAATGCGTCATGCAAGTGTATTGTATATATGGATTGCCGGTTTTCAAACTATGTACAACTATTGTTTTATGCGCTTCGGCTGCGGTAGAATCTCCGTATCTCCAGCCACAGACAGCTTAGTAGACAACGTAAAAGCAGATTATTTGTTGTTATTGTCTTCTTATAGTACAGGAATACGAGTTACAGGGTTTACGTTTCTGCTTTTTGGCATTTAAGTTCCTTGAATGCCCTTGTGTAAATCCTAGTATTTTGTGGACATAATATTTGACGACCAAAAGCTCCATACTAGTTGAGATAAAATAACTTTATTTCTGCACTCTTAACTACATTGTTACCGTTAAATATTGATAAGAAGCATTAGCTAATAAATTAAAATAATTATATTGTTGGCAATAAAATACAAGGAATAAACCAATACCGCTTTCTAAAATACAATTTGTGCTTGTAACTAGCATTGTAATTGCTCGGGCAACCCGACGTAAAGGAATATCTGAAACCGGAGAACCTGCACTTAACCAAAAACAAATTGGGACAAAGGTAGTAGTATATCACATACATTCAATGTACGTAAGCATGACGTTATTTTTATTTCCTGCTTATGTATTTCCCGGTGACACTGGTCGGGCACTCCAACGTAGGTATTACTTAAATAGTGTTTACTGTATATACGACAAGGGTAACTCCAAATAAACAGGTACTCCTCTTGTGCGTACGTCTCAATCACCCACTGTTTTACTTTAGTGCATTTACTTTAGTAATCACAATTAAATGTTTATACTGGCTGAAGAGCTTTTAAAGTATCATAAAGTGTACACAGGTACATAATATTTATGTGCTACTATTACAGGCAATGCGTTGTCCCCCGGTTGTTAATTGTTTTTACTTTAAGTAATAGTTAAATACTTTTCACGCATTTGCTTAGTGCAATGCATGCATACTATACGTTACAAAATTTACAAGAACTCAAACAAGGCTGTAAGTAGATCAGAGTTAATCCCGACGTCATTAGGATCTTTTTGAAAATTTATGTTGTTTTGGCATGCATCACTATTCTTAAAAGGAAAGCACTAAGTATAGGTAATTCTACTAGTATCACTATATGTAACCATGGCATTACGCGTCTGGACTTAAAAGTACAAATACCCACCGTGACAGTTGACGGCTACCATTGCAATGTAATAATGTCAAATGAAGTTGGTTGAAAGTGCAAACTCGAAAGACACCTGATAACCACGTAGTGTTCTAACAACTCCAGTCTTACTACAAAGCAAAGCGATTTCGTTCCACCAAATGACAGATGTGGGCATTTTTCGGTACTCTCGCGCTCCACTCATGAGGGCTAGTAATATTTACCTAGTTGTTCTCGCACTCGTATTCACGACTGCAACCTTCAAAATACTTGACCTCACTCCACTGATGAGTGCCACTCACCCTTCACACTCCAACTCATAAAGGACACCGTTATAAATCGCAGTTTTTTAAAACTTTTGTTTTTTTTAAATGCTCAGTTTTAAAAACATTTCGTACGTATAGCTGCTTCATTGTAGCAACAGCAAAAATTTAATTTTCTCGAATTTTATTTTACGCGCCAAATAGCAACCAAATTCTACATGTGAGTTCTTTGCGAGCGTAATCGCACTCGTGAGTACACCATACTTATGTATGTAATCTTACTTTTCACTCCCACTCAGGTCCAAGAGTGTGAGTGCGAATGTCTCATCCCTCATGAGTTCACCCATCTCTGGTCAAGCAGAAAAAATGTTTGATTCTCCTACAGTGGAAAATATAATATAAACAACATAGATGGGCACTCCCATAGAGACATATATCGTATTGTGATTAATTTTAGTTTATATTGATTGTAATTTCACATCTTCAGCAGTGCTGTAGTATTTTAATTTATGCAGTCGTTACTTCTAACTACACATTTTTCAATTTTAAAGCCCTAGTTGTGATTAGTTTTAATTTTTAGCTTGGTTAGTGTCACGAAATCGTTGAATTCGGCATCTCCGTTCACAAGGATAAAAACGTAAATATTTATTTTGCCACATACTTTGCACTACATGTAGTTACGAAACTTAGAAGTAAACCCTCTCCATATACGACAAGTATAACTTCAACCACTGTGTTACTTTAGTACGTTTATTTTAGTTTTCCTACTTATATGGTCATATAAGGAGAAGTAGAGTAGGTAGCAGCAGGAGAATCTAGGTAGTAGTAAGCAGGAGAAGTACGGACGAAGAGCTTCTAAAGTATCATGAAGTGTGCGTAGGTACACAGTATAGCATTGTATATGTATGTGCCATTACTATTATAGGCAATGCGTTGTGTTTCGGTTGCTACTTCCCATGCCTTCTTAAAATTATTAAGTAGTTGCTCTTCAGGCATTTGTATGGTGCAATACAGACATACTATAATATACCAAAATGTAAAAGAACCCAAACAAGGCAGTTGTTGAAGTCGTTTACGAGTTTTTTGGCGTGTATTCGTCAATTTGTACAATTGTACCAATTATATCAGGCAGTTGTTTTAGAAATTATTATTATGTTGCTTCTTACCGATGTTCGTAAGTAGCTATTTACTGTAGGAATTCTGATCTGTGAGTTTGCCACGAGGCTACTCAGCTCTGATCATTCCAAGTATTGTGGT